>CM074726.1:169109923-169352518 GCA_037306005.1 Rhinophrynus dorsalis | reverse complement strand
ATGCTGAATCTTCGGCACAGCTCTTCTCCTCCCTCGCAGCTGCCCCAGGGAGCGCGTTCATGTTTCCCTTCAGTGTGGTGTGGTGTGGATGGCTTCTATCATTACATCAAGCTCCAGCTAGCATTATTCTGAAGTTGAAACCTCCGTATAATGCTAACCGGAGCTTGATGTAATGATAGAAGCCATCCACACCACACAGAAGGGAACATGCGCTTCTCTGCTAGTCCTGTGACTTGCAAGTATATCCATTCTGGTCTAGTCCATCCCTGGGGCAGCTGGGAGGGAGGTGGGAGGAGGATTAGGAAGTGAAGAAGAGCTGTGCCAAAGATTCGGCGTGCTACGTTATGCTGACCGGCACAGCTTGAAGATTAAGTATCTTTAAAAGTACTTACATGAAGAAAAAAAAAACACCTTTCCTATTGCTACTTTATTAACTAAACCAATGGTAAAAAACATTTAGGAGGTAAATTTTCCCCTTTATGCACAAATGGAGTTCAAGCCAGAAGTTCAGGGCAGCTGGAAAGTAAGCAGAGTCAGAGAACAAGCCTGAGTCAGTGCATAGGGAAAGAAACACAAACAAATCATAACCAAGTCTTCAGCATGGTGACCTAACAACCGATTGTCCACGTAGAGGTAAGAGGCAGAAAAGTCCAAAGGTGTGTGACTGCACCTGCTCATGTGTGTGCTCTGTTGTGCAGAAACCAGGCATGTATATACCAACCTGCTCCCCACACAATATAGCAGAGAGGTATTTCAACCATAGACATATAGGAGACAGAAGAAGTACAGGTGCAGAGGTAAAACTTGACATGGTGTGCAAGTGTGTGTGTGTGTGTACATGTGTGTGTCCCTTGTGCATTTATAGTAACATTATACTTTCCCTTTAACAAACGTGCGAGCACTGGTCGGTAAGGGGCTAAAGCTCTACAGAAATAAAGTGTGCACAGTCTTATCAGCTCTAAAAACATAGCTGCAGCCTTCCATGCAGTTTTTATTGAAAACAAACAAGCAGATACCATAAAAAAGTTAACAGTAAAATCTACAAACAGCACCACCTACTGACAGAACAGTATATAACACATAAACAATATACACAATAGTTGTTGCAATATGTCTATTTTTAAAATTATTTTTATTTTAATGTTTTCTTTATTTTAATTTATTTTAAGGTAAATATTTCTCAATTATGTCTCATTTTCATGTCTTTCATTATTTTTTTATAACACATAATTCTTTATCACTTTTTTAAATGGTCCAAACACACACACACACACACACACCACATGCCACACACAGACACACACAGACACAAAAACACACACACATATATATTTAGATCATACTGGTTCCATCAATTTCTGTCATGTTCCGAATATGTGGATTTGGGCATCAGAGCATATATGGTTTCTTCATTTGGTTTTCACAATTTATATTAATTATAATTGGTCAGTGGATTATCGGCGGGTTACTTAGATGGATGCTGAACAATTATTTCCCATTTGACTCCTTGGTTTTTTACCAAGGAGGACCCAATGGACAAGAATCTGCAAACTACTTTTATAGAACAGTCACAGCAAGCATGGGAATGGCTAACACAAGAAAAAGTGTTAAAACAATTGAATGGTGTTAAGGTAGACAAAGCCCTGGGTCCAGATGGTATGCACCCGCGGGAACTTAAAGAGCTAAGCCAGGCCCTGGCCAGACCATTATATTTGATTTTCAGGGATTCTTTTATTTCAGGTATGGTGCCCATGGATTGGCGTAAAGCAGATATGGTGCCCATATTTAAAAAGGGATCAAAGTCACAGCCAGGAAATTACAGACCTGTAAGCTTGACATCTGTGGTAGGGAAGCTGTTTGAAAGGTTGCTAAGGGAATATATTCAAGATTATTCAAGAATTCAGCGGACAGGAATATCATTAGCAATAGCCAACATGGCTTTGTGAAAGACAGGTCTTGTCAAACTAACTTGATTGCATTTTATGAAAAAGTGAGTAAACTACAGATGCGGGAGGGGCAGTTGATGTGATCTATTTAGACTTTGCCAAGGCATTTGATACGGTTCCACACAAGAGGTTACTGTACAAACTGAATGAAATAGGCCTAGGGGAAAACAATTGTGTGTGGATTAGAAATTGGCTGAAAGATAGATGCAAAGAGTGGTAGTAAATGGCAAGTTCTCCAGTTGGATAAACGTGATAAGTGGAGTACGTCAGGAATCTGTCCTGGGTCCTCTTCTTTTAATTTGTTTATTAACCCTTTGAGTGCCAGAGGGCACTCAAAGGGTTAATGACCTCTCAGAGGGCATAGGGAGCCATGTATCAGTGTTTGCAGATGACACAAAATTAAGTAAGGTAATAGTGTCTGAACTGGATGTGTCTTCATTACAAGAGAATTTGGACAAATTGAGTAACTGGGCAGGCAAATGGCAAATGAGATTCAATATAGACAAGTGTAAAGTTATGCATTTTGGGTATAATAATAAAAATGCAACATATAGTTTAAATGGTGTTTCTCTGGGGAAATCTACTAATGAAAGGGATTTGGGAGTAATGGTAGACAATAGACTTAGCAGTAGCATGCCGTGCCAGCTGGCAGCTGCAAAGGCCAATAAGATATTGGCATGTATTAAAAGGGGTATTAAATCAAGGGAGGAAGATATTATTATGCCTCTTTACAGGTTCATGGTAAGACCCAACCTAAAATATGCTGTTCAATTCTGGGCGCCCTTTCTGAAAAAGGACATTATGGAACTAGAGAAAGTGCAGAGGAGGGCTACAAAACTAGTAAGGGAATGGAATGTTTTAGTTATGAAGAGAGGCTAGAAAAGTTAAACTTGTACACACTAGATAAATGGCGTCTTAGAGGGGATATGAGAACACTATATAAATATGTTCAGGGCCCATACAAAGGGCTCTCCAAAGACCTGTTCATTAACAGAACAGTACAAAGGACAAGAGGCCACCCGCTTAGACTTGAGGAAAGGAGATTTAATCTAAAACAGCAGAAGGGTTTCTTTACAGTAAGGACAATAAAGGTATGGAATTCACTGCCTGAGGAGGTGGTTCTATCGATTACATTAGATGCCTTTAAAAGGGGCTTGGATACTTATTTAAAATAGCATAACATAGAGGGCTATGTACGTTAGTATTGGGATGAATATTTAGTTAGGGTTTGTTGATCCAGGGAGAAATCTGATTGCCATTTGGATCAAGAAGGAATTTGTTCCCCCCATTCAGGGTAGAATTTGAAATTGCCATATTGAGGGGGGGTTTTTGCCTTCTTTTGGATCAATGATGGTAAACAGGAATAGGAAAAGGGTTGAACTAGATGGATGCAAGTCTTTTATCAACCTAAATGACTATGTTACTAATAAGAGTTGACAGATGCGAGATGCCTAGGAATAATTATTGTGTCATATATTTAATATCATTTTAATTACTGACTCACACAACTCTCCAGTTGGTAATTTATTCAATAACAGTTTGTAGAATGTGTTGGAATAACAGATGAGAGTTGGTACAGTGTTAGACGAAGAAATACAGAAGGAAAATATAGTCAAGTTGATAGCTTAATTGGCTAACTAAGCAGATTTAGGATGCAAGCTTTCAAGACCTCTTAGTTCTCTTCCTCAGGCAGCTTATCTAACATGCTTGAGGAAGATACCTAAGAGGTCTTGAAAGCTTGCATCCTAAATCTGCTTAGTTAGCCAATTAAAGTATCAACTTGACTATATTTTCCTCCTGTATGTTGGAATAAGCATTCTACCAGTGACAGGTCTGGACAACATTATACTATACAGAGGAGACCTTTATCACCTCTGTCTCTGTATTTGGGTTTATATTATATGGTCATTTACATTAGCGTCTTGCACAGGATGGAGAAGGGATTGTTTATGTGATGATTCACTACATTATTAGGACTGGATTCAATATTTCTGTCTGTGCAAGTCATTCTTCTACTCTGTGAGTCTTGCTAAGGACGGGAGATAATGCTGATTGTTCATCTGTTTATCCTATTACCAAAACCGAGTACTTCTGCACTCAAACCTATTTCATCATTGTGGTGTGTGATCACACATTAAATCAGGAGGGAGATCTTTTGTTTTCATCACTAGAATTCACTTGGAAACACTACAGTATTACATTTTTGCTCCATATTGCTACAGTACAGATCTTACTGCTCTTATGGAGACTTTGAGGGCTAGTTCTAATTTTCATTTGAAGAAATACATTTTAATACCTTGGAGGGCATGTTTGCTCTCAATTTTAAAGACTTCAGTGAGTGAGTCATTTTATAATATTGTGTTTGCTACAGCACTCTCTTTATTTTCCTTTATTTATATGTTTCTGCCTCAAGCTTTTACTAAAGGGACATCACTAGCTGGCTTCATTTTCAGATTCTTGTATAAGAAATTGTGCATTCTAGATTCTAGATTATATTTTTTAGACAGCGCTGCCACCTGGTGGTTAACTAAGGCCTAGTGCGTTCTTCACATCTGTATGTGCTCTGTCTGTTTTATAAATGTGATAACCCAGCCTAAGTCAATTTATACATTTTTATTTAAATGTGCATCACTTATTAGGCTGTTTGATTACTCTAATCTGTTCGTATGCCTTTGCCAACTCTAAAAGTAACATTAGATGGTTTCTATAGAGAACAAATGAAAATCACATTAATTTAAATAGGGATTGTAACCTTTTGAATGCAGGAGAGGTTCCTAATGTGTTGGAGATCTTGCTAGCATTCAGAAGAGGCAAAGGACCAATTTAAATGAACATTTTCAACTACAATGAATAGGGATTATGTCCTTTTAATCTGAAATATTACTAACTAGCGCATGTAAATATTTTTTCTTAGGTGCAAAAGCCCCCCCCCCAAAAAAAAGTGTATATATATATATATATATATATATATATATATATATATATATAGTACGTAACACTCACAGGACTTTTAAATAGGGAATTAATATTTATTCTTATATTATGTCAAATGTTTCAGCCAGACACAGCTGACCTTCCTCAGGACCTGAGGAAGGCCAGCTTTGTCTGGTAGAAACGTTGACATGAGATATCACTAATAATAAACATTAATTCATTATTTAAAAGTCCTGTGAGTGCTTGATACTATCTTATCTATTAAAGTATTAGCCACTTGTTAGCCACTTGACAGCATCCAGACACTAAACCTTGCAAATGTGAGTGCTTCCACCCACCATAATTTATATATATATATATAGAGAGAGAGAGAGAGAGAGAGAGGAGGGAGAGAGAGAGAGAGAGAAGGCTATGACAGCGCTCTTAGGAATTTCACAGATAAAGTTTTTATTGAAGCAAGTGTCAACATTTCAGTGTGATCAACACATTTTCATCACGACCAAACAAGTGTCTCCATCCCTCTCTTTAATATACCATACCGCCAAAAAGACCCACCAAGCCCATCAAATAAATCATCAGTGACACCATCACCTGTCCCACTCTACTAAACAGTACAGAGAACACCAGTGTATGTACATAAAGTGGAGTGGAATGTAAAATACATGGTAGATAACATAATGTGTTTCTGGGGAAGTACATACATTGTGTAGCACAAGGATCTCTGCCATTCACGTGTGTCACATTCATCATGTGCAAAGACAGGTTTTCATCACGGGCAGTGGTACCATAGGGGCATACATAAGCCCATTTTATCACCACTTAGTGACTTTACCATAACACTGCATATAGATGATGGCGCACAGCACCCGACATGGCAGACACTTCTATGTAGAACATACAGGCATAAACTTTAAAGTCTCTGGAGACCTGCTCACTTCAATCGTAAATAGAGTGCCAACCTTGTCCTTGGAAGAGCAAAAATATAGCTAATCAGCCCCTACAGAGTCACCATATAATAATGGTGTATATAGTGATAATCATGTAAGACACACACAGCGGGTATAAACGTATTAGCCGGCAAGCGCTCCCTGTGTAGCTGTGGGACACCCGGACATCGAAGTGCATGCTGTAGCACATTATGTCAGCGAGCCCATATGTGGCAACAATCCATATGGCATACAAAAGTAATAGGAAACCACACAGGGATAGACAAATGTGTTAGCAGCCAGCAGGGACTACTAAAGGTTACAACTCATCCAGCAAGGGAATATATGTTAATATCGTAACTGAGTGGTCATCATCTAAAAATGAAGACATACAGCCGATGTGGAGTGGACCAGAAAGTAGAGTGAGACAAACTGGTTCCAGAGGTCATCCAAGTGTCAGTAGTCACCACTAAACAACAAACAGTGTCGCTTAAAGAGATAATAATGTTTCATAATAAAAGCAGCTCTAATTAATCTTCATAGTATTTGGGCCTTGGAAAGTGTTATTTCAATACTGTCAGAGTTGTAGTTCAAGAGTAATTGAATGATAAAGTATCCCCCTCCCACCCCTTTTACTGATGTAACACTGCTCAGCCAGATCAGAAGGGACATGTCCAGGTAGATTGCAGAGCGGGACAATCTTCAATTAAGATAAGGGAAAAAGCTGAAAAACCTGTCAAAGTGGGACAGGGTTTTCATTGTTCTCACAGTAGAATAATTGACCCTTGATGTGAGCTGTCTGGTCTATGGACTGGATTCCACATCTGAGGAGTGGGGGCTTACACTAGGTAAAAGGGACGGGAGGGGGATACTTTATCATTCAATTACTCTTGAACTCTGACAGTAATGAAATAACACTCTCTATGGCTCAATTGCTATTAAGATTAATTGGAGCTGCTGTTTTTGTGAAACATTACTATCACTTTAACAGTGACTTAGAGGCTATCTCGGTCAACTGTAGAGGCACACATTTGACACCTTGATTGCAAAAACCTCCATTGGGAACCCCAACAGGAGGGTAGTGCACTAGGTAGTCGGGTTACATGAGGTCACACAACCACAATCAAAGGCATACATTGTTGCAACAAAGATTAGAAATGCTAAGTGACCACTAGGGGAAGTAATTCCTAAATTGTAACCCAGATCACAAGCATAAGAAAGCAGACAAAGATGCAATGGATATAAATCACCACTAGATGTCTCACATGCATAAAGGCACAGCATACTGATATGAGATACTGCAGTGTCCTATAGTACATCAAAGGGAAGATAGCAAGCCAATATTTAGTAAAAACAGGAATATGATACCACTTCATTTAGGCCATTAGGAGATACAGTATTAAGTGTGTGTATTCAATATACTTCTCTTTGCAATAATATACAGTATACAGTATCTGTTGCCCCCCCCAGTGGTGGCACATGGTCAACGAGAATAGTTTTTGAGATTGGCCACTGAATGCCCATTTTCAAGCCAGTGTCTAGCAACAAGGTTTATCTGAGTTATTTTTTCCAAATGCCTATCTAATGATGCTTCTATGGTTTGCCATCCGCTCTCTAAATGTTGTCCTCATTTTGCCCACATAGTAGAGTCCACAAGGGCACACAAGGATGTAAATTACCAAGTCTGAGGTACATGCGAGTCTATGTTTGATCTTGATTTTCTTATTAGTATGTGGGTGTCTGAAAGTGTCCCCCGATATCATAGTATTGTAAGTCACACAATTAGGACATCTATAACATCCTACTTTTGGTTTGGGCAACCATCTAGTCTTTTCTTTATTAGTCAAAGTTTCTTTCTTGGTAACATTTTTCTCAGTTCTCATGAGTAACTTTCGCAGACACCTCTCTCTCTCCTAAAGGTAACAAATGGTGGTCTCTTGTTATAGGAGGGTAAAGTGCTATCGTGGAAAGGATAGGCCAGAATTTTGGAATACCAGTCCAGGTTTTGGTAAGCACACCCAAAGAAAAAAACACATTTAAAATTGCTGGAGTGCAACCAATTTTGACCAAAATAGCTAAAAGCAAATCTACAAAGTATTGGTGCACATCCACATTTTCATCACCATTAACCCTTTACTCTGCGACATTATGCCTGCATATCACTACTATACTAAAGATGAGGATTTAGTTACATTATATGGCCATAGAATGCTAAGCTTGCCACCAACGCCAAGGTACCTCATTTTGGCAAGTACCTAACCTTAATATGCTTTGTCTTATGAGCTGAATCTCTCCTACTTTTGGCAATTACTAACCTTAATTTACTGAGAGCTGAGTCTTGGTCAGCTTTAATCATTAATGGAGAGAGACTCTCTGACAGGCATTATATAGTGTCCTAGAGACAATGAGCCTTGCACCTGGGGGTGCAAGGTTAGGTACTTGCCAAAATGAGGTACCTTGGCGTTGGTGGCAAGCTTAGCATTCTATGGCCATATACTGTAACTAAATCCTCATCTTTAATATAGTAGTGATATGCAGGCATAATGTCGCAGAGTAAAGGGTTAATGGTGATGAAAATGTGGATGTGCACCAATACTTTGTAGATTTGCTTTTAAGAATTTTGGAATAGTTTTGCTGATCTTACTCCCTTGTGCAGAGTGGTCACATGCAAAAGCTAGATTTTCTTTTTCTGTATTATCCTCAGCAGTATACAATAGGGTTTCCTGACTTCACACCTACCTCAATCAGTCTTTTGTTGTAACCCCTTTCCAAAAATGTATTGGACATTTCTACAAGTTCTTTCTTTCAGTATTGTTCCATACCACGTGGAGGAACTGAGAGTAATTGAGAGTAACTCTATTTCCTGGTCCACTCCACACTGGCTGCATGTCTTAATTTTTTGCTGATGACCACTCAGTTACGATATTAAAGCGGAACTACCACCCGACACAGTCTTTAGCTTCACTAAGTCCCCATCTGGCGACTATCTGCTTAGTAGCGCTAGTCTCCAGAATAATTACCTTATTTAATAGTTTTCTGCTCTCTTCCCCGGCTTACAGGCAGGACGGAGCGCGGACATCTTGCCACTGTCACATCCGCAAGCCTGCGCTGTCAGTCCCAGCCGGGTCTAGGAGGCGTTGCTAGGAGCCATGTGGCTCTGGCTGGGACTGACAGCTCAGGCATGTGGATGTCACAATGGTAAGATGTCCGCTCTCCGTCCTGCCTGTCAGCCGGGGAAGAGAGCAGAAATCTATTAAATAAGGTAATTATTCTGGCGACTAGCACTACTAAGCAGCTAGTCGCCAGATGGGGACTTAGTGAAGCTAAAGATTGTTTCGGGTGGTAGTTCCCCTTTAACATATATTCCCTTGCTAGATGAGATGTAACCTTTAGTAGTCCCTGCTGGCTGCTAACACATTTGTCTATCCCTGTGTGGTTTCCTATTACTTTTGTATGCCATATTGATTGTTGCCACATATGGTCTCGCTAACATAATGTGCTACAGCATGTGCTGCGAAGAGCAGGTGTCTCGCGGCTACACAGGGAACACTTGACAGCTAATATGTTTATGCCCGCTGTGTGTGTCTTACATGATTATCTCTATATACCATTATTATATGGTGACTCTGTAGGGGCTGATTAGCTATATTTTGGCTCTTCCAAGGACAAGGTTGGCAATCTATTTACGACTGAAGTGAGCAGGTCTCCAGAGACTTTACAGTTTATGCCTGTATATTCTACATAGAAGTTTCTGCCATGTCGGGTGCTGTGTGCCATCATCTATATGCAGTGTTATGGTGAAGTCACTTAAGTGGTGATAAAATGGGCTTATGTATGCCCCTGTGGTACCACTGCCAGTGATGAAAACCAGGCTTTGCATATGATGAATGTGACACACGTGAATGGCACAGATCCTTGTGCTACACGATGTATATACTTCCCCAGAAACAAATTATGTTATCTACCATGTATTTTACGTTATACTTCACTTTACATATATACACTGGTGTTCTCTATACTAGTGTTTCTCAACTCCTGTCCTCAGAACCCATTAACAGGCCAGGATCTGATGAGTTCCTTGTTAGAGCACATGAGTTATCAATGTGAATGAGCCTCTGATCACCACACCTGTGCTCTAGCAGAGAAATCCTGGCCTGTTAGTGGTTCCTGAGGACAGGAGTTGAGATCCACTGCTCTATACAGTTTAGTAGAGGGGGACACATGATGACATCACTGATGATGTATTTGATGGGCCTGATTGGTCTTTTTGGTGGTAGGATATCTTAAGGAGAGGGATGGGGACACGTGTTTGGTCCTGACAAAAATGTGTTGATCACATTGAAAATAAAAATTTTATCTGTGAAATTCAGCATTCTTCATCTGTACTAAGATTTCCCAAGGGGTATATATATATACTAGCTGAAGAGACGGTGTAGACGGGCCACAGTGCAGGCAGGTCGTGCTGCAGTCATGCGCAGTCGAGACTGCCGCTCCACGGCTGATACAGAGCCGGACGCTCCGAATTCAGACCTCTGGACTGAGTTCGGAGCATCCCGCTCTGTATTAGCCTCGTCATGGGCAGTCTCTACTGCGCATGACTGTGTCGTTACAAGCTGTTTAGCGAAGTATTATATATATATATATATATATATATATATATATATATATATATATATGAAGAAGTGGGTCATGTGACCAAAATTCTGTGTGTCTGGCACCAACAGCCAGGGACAGCATTAAGGAGGAATTATTCAAATCTCCTCTATACTGTCTGTCCTAATGATACACCATGGCACGTGATTTTAAGGGGGTAGTCAGGGGACTTCCCCCTCTATCAACTTACATAACTCCCTGCACCCTCCCTCCCCTTCTCATCACCTCTCCTCCTCTTCTTTTGCAGACATATCTGCATTGAAATTATGGTAGTACCCTGTCAGTACCTCAAGGTCCTCATGCCAAATGGTGTATGTTCATTGGAAGAGTTCCTGCAAGGGAGGCACAGCAGTGGAGGAAGCAGTTGACAGTCCAAGCATGGTGCATGCTGACTCCAGAAGGGGAGGGTGAGGGTCTTACTCATTACAGTCGTAGTTCCATGAAGTGCTCCATCTGTGAAGAGGTGTGATATAATTTTTGCCTGTATGTTACTTCATCGGGAATGTCTGAGCAGGTCTGATTTTATTTTTGTGCATTGCCAGAGCTGTAGTATTAGGAAATGTAGCCCTTTGAGTGGCAGAAAGGTATCCAATGCATTACAACTCAATGTGTTGCAAACCACTGGCCACTCAAAGTGTTTACACACTGGAAAGACGGTGCCAAGACTGCTACTATGTTATTACAAAACGTTTCCTGTTAATATGTGTGCGATTGTGAATGACTACTAATAACATGTATGATGTGTTTATTGATTTGGGCAAATTAACAAACAGGAGATAAGAATATCTATGAACTGGACAGGGTGGGTTATTATCGCAACATCATTATCTACGGTTAAGATTTTCTCAGTTTTATAAAAAGCCAGTGTGGGAACACTTGAAACACAGCTCACATAACAAGAAAATGAAAGACAATTATCTAAGTATAGTAGTTTTAATGTATTTTAAAACAAAGTAAAATAATAGATTGCACTCACAATAGCCTTTCTTGAGCTTTATGCTCATCAAACGAGTCTCTCTCCCGTTATAGCCAACAAACTGCGTCCTCCGGTAGTCCTGTGTCTTGGTCCGAATGCTTCCTGCTGTTAATCTAGATGTTGCTGTTCCAGATGTTTATATCCAAGCCAAAAAAAATCTATCTACCACTAGATCCAATTTGTAGTGGCGATATCGTGGATCTAGTGGTAGATAGATTTTTGTCTTTTTTCTCTTTCTAAACCAAATATCCATTTTTAGTCAAGATTGTATTGCCCCTGGAGCGCTCCTTCTCTACGATAATTCTATTTTTCTTTATTTGTACAAAGCCAAATACTGAAAAGCAGTGACGCTGAAGCCACATAACCACGTTTCACATTCATTTATAAAGATTTTAGAACTTTTGCACCAAAGAAAAGAAAAATACTGAGGAGTAGTTCATAATATTATTGTCTTACACTCCCCCACATCCCCCATGAGTTTTCCCCTTTATCCAATTTCTTTCTCTGCTGCACCCTGCAGACCTTCTGCAGGGCTGACCCTTAATGTTTGTTTCCTTGTTTCCACTCCCCATCTTAGTGTTGTCCATAAAGCATGAGGAACATGTGTCAGCCAGAGGGCCATCTGAGGACCAGATACCAACTGTTATTGGGGAAGACATACAAGAACTTTCATTTAGGGTCCAAGCATCGGACTCACAGGAGAAGGAGGACATGGCCATGAGACGTTATGGGGCTTAGGGACCCCGAGATGTTGTATACCCTTTTGGAAATTTGTGAGTGCATTACTTTATTTCTTTGTGTGTTTTTTGATTAAAGGAGCAATAAACTTTTTTTATGAAAACCTACATGTTATAGGACTTTTCCTGCTGAGTAAAACAAGGTCACTCTGACTGCTGTCAGTTGTTTAATTCAAACAGATGAAATAACCAGGAAGTGAATTTTCTGTGTTTACTTCCTGATTGTTCTGACAGGAAGTGACTCAGCAGTTTCTATCACATTCTGTGGAGAACTGTAAGTCACTGACTTTCCTCTCCATTAGAATGTAAGAGAATAACTAATTGGAATTTTACCACTAGTGGGCACTGCTAAAATAAAAAAGCACAGGTTAAACAGTAATAACATTGGAAATATGCATCTCTCAGCAGTGGGAGTACCCTTATTTTACTCAACATGAAACGCCATACAATATATATTTTTTCATAAAAAGTTTACTGCTCCTTTAAACATATTGCACTTAGTTTTGCCGATCCTTTGCCTTTTTTTATTATTGCAGATATCCGGAGTGTGCTGTCTCTCTGAGCACAGTCAATTCATCTTTGTTGGTACTTCATTAAAGGGATAGTAATACTTAAAATGTAAAAAAAAATATGTTGCAGGGTTTATTCCCCAGAGTAAAACAAGGGTACTCCCACCACTGAAAGGTGTTTCATTCAAAAGTTATTAATTTTCAAAGTTGGATTTTTTAGGTGCAATATCACAGTGGCCTGAAATTTTACAGTGGCACTGTTGCTATACCATCCTATGGAGATTTATGGTCCCGGGACCAGAGCTGTCCATAGGATTGTGTAGCAACAGCGCCACTGTACAATTTCAGGCCACTATGATATTGCACCTAAAAAATTCAACTTTGAAAATTAAAAACTTTTGAATGAAACACCTTTCAGCAGTGGGAGTACTCTTGTTTTACTCAGGGGGATAAACCCTACAGCATATTTTTTTTTACATTTTAAGTATTACTATCCCTTTAAGTGGCTAAGTACAAGACCACCAGCTCGGACTAGCAGCACAGGAGTTGGAGCTGGTGAGAAAATTTGTTTTAACAGCTATTATTCTAAGACATCACGACAACTGATGAATTTATGGTTTTCATTTTATAATTTCCAGAAAACTATTTCATCTATACATGGGACAGTCAGATTGTTTTCATGGACACTAGGACTGTTTGATATATTTATATATTTACTTTTAGCATCTGGAGATTCTATTTAGATTTTGTTTTACATTATCACTATTGTTGGATACATTTTAGATATACCCCGGGGGTGGAAGTTTTTATCTATATACACAGATTTTTATATTTCTTGTTGTGATAGGGTGATAGTGATTTTTTAAATTTCACTCACCTTCTTTTTGGTTTATTAAATAAATTGGTTTAACTCTTTGAGTGTCAGAGTGGTGTCTAATGCATTGCTAAAAGGAATAGTAATGTTTAAAGGGATAGTAATGTTTCAAAATAAAAGCAGCTCTAATTAATCATCATAGTATTTGGGCCTTGGAGAGTGTTATTTCAATTCTGTCAGAGTTCAAGAGTAATTCAATGACAAAGTATCCCCCTCCCGCCCCTTTTACTGATGTAACACTGCTCAGCCAGATCCGAAGGGAGGTGCCCAGGTAGATTGCAGAGAGGGACAATCTTCAATTAAGATAAGGGAAAATCCTGAAAAACCTGTCAAGGGGGACAGGGTTTTCATTGTTCTCACAGCAGAATATTGTCCCTTGCTGTTATCTGTCTGGTCTATGGACTGGATTCCACATCTGAGGAGTGAGGGCTTACACTAGATAAAAGTGGTGGGAGGGGAAACGTTATCATTCATTACTCTAGAACTACAACGCTCACAATAATGAAATAACACTCTCTATGGCTCAAATACTATGAAGATTAATTGGGACTGCTGTTTTTGTGAAACATTACTATCACTTTAAATATGAAGGCATGTTTGATTCTTCACTGTACTTTTTTTTATAATGAACTGTAGCTTTCTATCGGTCTTTGTGTTATTTTTTATTAAAGTGTCCCCTTCTGCCCCTTTTCCATATGTCACACTGCCTCCCCTTAGAGCTGAAATCCGGTCACTTGAACAGACAGATTGCAATAACTGACAATCTTGTCTGTCAGTATAAGGAATACTCTGATCCCCTTGGCAAAGGAAGGCAGGTTTTTCCTTATGCCGAAAGAAGATTGTCCCATGTCACTATCCAACCGAAGCGGCTTGCTGCTCTGAGAGTAGGCACTGTGATGTATGTAAAAGGGGCGGGAGGGTGACACTTTAATAAATAATACAATAAAAACAACAACGTTATGAACAGTTAGAAAGGTACACATCGTTTTAAAAAGTACATTGAAGAATCAGCCTTGCCTTAATATCTAAACATTACTATCTCTTTAAAAATATGTAATACACGCTTCTGGCAATAAAAATGTGTTAACGAGGGGATATCGTAAACAAAATAATTTCTTCAAAAAGATCACATTAGTAGATTCCTTGTATATACCCTTACTACCAAAATACAGGTCCCATTCTGTGTACCTAACCCCACATCGTCCATAGTATATCAAAATGAGACCATAATATTTTGATATTGACAGCAAAGTCTTCCCTAGTGACTTTCTACTTTCAGAATTGTTTTTACATACTAAAATGATATATCTACATTCCCTTCAAGAAAAAAAATATATTAGGAAACAGCAGGTAAAAGAAATGGATGAAAATTAATTGCAAAGAAAAATTATAATCATTTTAAAAATCAGGCAATAATAAATTCTTAAAAACTAGCAAAAAATGAAAATGAAGAACTGTAATGTGAAAAACCTTAATTGTTTGCTCATCTCATTTTATAGAATATTTTCACTCTAACACAGAGCTTGATTCCCCATTAGGTAGAGGAGGTAATTGCCTAGAAAGCCATATTTTGAGGGTCTGGCCACTCCCACATTCTGAGTTGTGGGTGTGCCCAGAGCAATCCGGATGCTCTGTTTAAGGAGGCTAGTTTGTTTACCAGCTCCCGTAATCTGTTATTGATAATTATTTAACCCATTGGGTCTTAGAGAGGTTTCCAACTATTGTAGCAACTAAACATGACAATTGCATAATTTAGGTTTTTTTGTAGGAAACGGACTGTTTTGCAGGACCCAAATCATATATTTTAAAACAGATATTTTATTTATGCATTTGTTTAACCAATCAAATAGCAGGAAAAGCAATTACATAATTTCAAGATTAAAAAAGTGCTCTGATCGCCATCAATTACCTTTAGACAGCAATCACAGCACATTACTGTCCGAGACCCTGAACAAAGCAGAAACATCTTTGGAAAGGCCTACTGGTAGTATCACCTGCTTTCCCCTTCTGTCTCCTCCTCCTTATTCCTCTGGCTTTCCCCCACTCTATCCCTCTGCCTCTCCCCATTCTCTCCCCTTCTTTTTCCTTTCCCCATTCTTTCCACCTTCTCCCTCTTGCTTTCCCCACTCTCTCCCGTTCCTTCTTCCTCCCGCTTTCCCCAACCCTCTCCTTCTTCCTCCCAATGTCCCTGCTCTCCTCCTACTGCCTTCTTACTGCCACCTCCGACTTACCATCTCCTCCTCCACCCCCTGTTTCCCTTATTTTGTTCTTCTTATTGGGGACAATTAACCCCTTGATTGCTAGAAAGGTCTCTTATGTATTGAGAAGCAATGTTTTGGCAACAACATTCTAGGGGTTAAAAGACCATTTTCAATCAGCAGTAATTTTAGGAAAGTTTATGTGTCCCTTATGGTTCGGTTGGTTTGTTTCAGAATCCAGTAATTTTTTGAACAAAGGGCCCATAGTGTGAAGTTCTATAGACCTGCAACACAGAATCGTGTCTAACTCCATGGTCACAATATCCAGTACTAATTAATTTTAGAACCAATTAATGAATATTTCCTTTAGGAATGGGATTTATAGATAGGAGTAATTAGTCTTCCTTTACCACCTCTCTCTCGGATAAACTTGATTACACAGAATTTTTTATCCAAATAGTCTCCATTTATGTTTATTTACGTTCTGTCAATGAAAACATAACAGTAGCCATTGTGTATAATTACATATTTAATAATGGAATACTCTGGGAACAGGCATGGAATATATTTTGTTTTAATTAAAATACAGGTTTATTAACATTTTTTATGTTTAACAAAGTGTATTTATACCAAGATAAGTGAAAATATGCTCAGAATATAACAGAATAGAAATAAGAGTAGCTATGTGCTTATGTGCAGGGGAGGGCTGGCAATTTGTGGCCCAGGGGGCAAATACATTCAAGTGGCCCATTTCTACTATCGTTCGAGCCCACTGTTCCAGCCCACTCCCTTTTGTTAATTTTAAAATTGCCATTAATGTTGTGACATAAGTCAAGTGATACCACAGAGCTTACAGTTGAAATGGGGCTACACTAGTGATACTACAAAGCTTACAATTTAAGTAAAGCTTACCTAGTGATAGTATAGAGCTTACAAGAGAAACGGTTTATGCTAATAGTTTAGCTCCATTTGGATTGAACCTCTGTGGTATCACTAGTGTAGATCAATTTCAGTTGTAAGCTCTGTGGTATCACCAGTATAGCTCCATTTCATTTGTAAGCTCTGTGGTATCACTGGTGTAGCTCCATTTCATTTGTAAGCTCTGTGGTATCACTAGTGTAGCTCCATTTCATTTGTAAGCTCTGTGGTATCACTAGTGTAGCTCCATTTCATTTGTAAGCTCTGTGGTATCACTAGTGTAGCTCCATTTAATTTGTAAACTCTGTGATATCACTAATGTAGCTCCATTTAATTTGTAAGCTCTGTGGTATCACTAGTGTAGCTCCATTTCATTTGTAAGCTCTGTGGTATCACTAGTGTAGCTCCATTTCATTTGTAAGCTCTGTGGTATCACTAGTGTAGCTCCATTTAATTTGTAAACTCTGTGATATCACTAATGTAGCTCCATTTAATTTGTAAGCTCTGTGGTATCACTGGTGTAGCTCCATTTCATTTGTAAGCTCTGTGGTATCACTAGTGTAGCTCCATTTCATTTGTAAGCTCTGTGGTATCACTAGTGTAGCTCCATTTCATTTGTAAGCTCTGTGGTATCACTAGTGTAGCTCCATTTCAATTGTAAGCTCTGTGGTATCACTGGTGTAGCTCCATTTCAATTGTAAACTCTGTGGTATCACTAGTGTAGCTCCATTTCAATTGTAAACTCTGTGGTATCACTAGTGTAGCTCCATTTCATTTGTAAGCTCTGTGGTATCACTAGTGTAGCTCCATTTAATTTGTAAACTCTGTGATATCACTAATGTAGCTCCATTTAATTTGTAAGCTCTGTGGTATCACTGGTGTAGCTCCATTTCATTTGTAAGCTCTGTGGTATCACTAGTGTAGCTCCATTTCATTTGTAAGCTCTGTGGTATCACTAGTGTAGCTCCATTTCATTTGTAAGCTCTGTGGTATCACTAGTGTAGCTCCATTTAATTTGTAAGCTCTGTGATATCACTAGTGTAGCTCCATTTCATTTGTAAGCTCTGTGGTATCACTAGTGTAGCTCCATTTCATTTGTAAGCTCTGTGATATCACTAATGTAGCTCCATTTCAGTTGTAAGCTCTGTGGTATCACTAGTGTAGCTCCATTTCAGTTGTAAGCTCTGTGGTATCACTAGTGTAGCGACATTTCAGTTGTAAGCTCTGTGGTATCACTAGTGTAGCGACATTTCAGTTGTAAGCTCTGTGGTATCACTAGTGTAGCTCCATTTCAATTGTAAGCTCTGTGGCATCACTAGTGTAGTTCCATTTCAATTGTAAGCTCTGTGGCATCACTAGTGTAGTTCCATTTCAATTGTAAGCTCTGTGGCATCACTAGTGTAGCTCCATTTACAGGAGCAATTGGGAGATTTAGTGAGGTGCAGTGTCCTACCAGCCCAGACATATCACCAGCCCAGGGGGCAATTGCAAACTGCCCCCCAGGCCAGCCCTCCCCTGCTTATGTGTGTATATTTAGGTGTGAATGTGTGTGCATGTGTGCATACAAACGTGTGTACAAGTCTTTTTTTTGTGTGAATGAGTAAATGTATGTTGAGTGCTTGCTTCCATATGTGTTTACTCATCTATGTGTGTGCCTGTGTTTATGTATGTGTAGCTGGGTGGGTGGGTGAGTGTGTGTGCATGCATGTGTCTGTGTTTCTGTGTGAGTGAGCTTGTGTGAGTGCCTGTGACTGTGTGTGAGTGTGTATTTCGGTGTGGGTGAGTGTGTGCATGTATCTGAGTGGTTGTGTGTGTGTGTTTGTGTGTGTGCGTCTGTGCTTTTGAGAGTATGTATGTATGTAAGTGTCTGTGTTTGCGCATATGTGTTTGTGTATATGTGTGGGTAAGATTGGTCATATGTGAGCGTAAATGTGTGTTCACGTGTGTACAGTGTAAATTGATGCAGGGAAAGAATTATCAGATAAAAACATATTAAATGAATAACTTATTTTTTTTGTGTAATTACTTATACAGTAGAGAAGGTCTCCAAAGCACTGTGAGAGAGTATAAATATATCATGACAGATGTCTAATGTAAACAGTGACAATAAATATATGAATATTTGACAGTGTATTTAATAAATATTAATTCAATAAAATAACTATATTATACTCTGTCCATGAACTACATACATATAAAAGTGTTTGAAACACACACAAACAGTACAATACATATACACACACACACATAGACACACACAATACACACACACATATGGACACACACAATATACAATACATACACACACAATACCGTAAAATCTCGGGTATAAAACGCACAATTTTACCCCAGTTCACCTTATGTGAAGTGGGGGGTGCGTATTATACCCGAGATTTTTTATAAAAAAATAAAAATTAAGCCTGCCAGATCCCTTCCCTCCCTCCCCCGGCGCTATCTGCTGCTAAAATACCATTTACTTACTTCAAAATACAAGTCCCCGCATTTTCCCCATTAGCAGGCTACATATAACAGAAGTCAATATTCTCTGCGGGCGGCATGCTTCCATTCGCCGCCCGCTTCCTTCAGGACCTACCGGCTCCAGCCAATGGTAATGCCCTGTGAGGATATGAAGGTCCTCACAGGGCAATACCATAGCCGGAAGGAAGCAGGCGGCGAATGGAAGCGTGCCGCCCTCAGGGAATATTGACATCTGTTATATGTTGCCTGCTAATGGGGAAAATGCAGGGACTTGAATTTTGTAATAAGTAAATGGTATTTTAGCAGCAGATAGCGCCGGGGGAGGGAGGGAAGGGATCTGGAAGGCTTAATTTTTTTTTCTTAAAGGGATAGTAATACTTAAAATGTAAAAAATATATGTTGTAGTGTTTATCACCCTGAGTAAAACAAGAGTACTCCCACTGCTGAAAGTTGTTTCATTCAAAAGTTATTAATTTTCAAAGTTGAATTTTTTAGGTGCAATATCACAGTGGCCTGAAATTGTACAGTGGCGCTGTTGCTACACGATCCTATGGACAGCTCTGGTCCCGGGGCCATAAATCTCCATAGGATGGTGTAGCAACAGCACCACTGTACAATTTCAGGCCACTGTGATATTGCACCTAAAAAATTCAACTTTGAAAATTAATAACTTTTGAATGAAACAACTTTCAGCAGTGGGAGTACTCTTGTTTTACTCATGGGGATAAACCCTACAACAAATTTTGTTTACATTTTAAGTATTACTATCCCTTTAAGAGGGGAAAACAAGGGTGCGTATTATACATAGGCACTCTTGTTTTCCCCTAAAATCTTGGGCATAATACACACCTGCGTATTATACACAGGTGCGTATTATACCTGAGATTTTACGATATATACAATACACACACACACACACACATATGGACACACAATATATAATACATACACACACAATATACAATACAAACACAATATATATGCTATACATGCACACACACATATGGACACACACAATATACAATATATACACACACACACACCTTTGGACAAACACACAATATACAATAAGGACACACACAATATACATTACATATACAATACACACACACAAACACATACATGGACACACAAAATATACAATGCATATACACTCATACACATGTTCATATACAAATTCACAGTTTATTTCATATTGTTAGTGTGGACAAATCAGGAGTGGGACCTGGAGACAGAAAGACAGACAGACAAGTAGGCAAATTAGTAAATTGCCTAGATCATGATTGGGCAACATAAGACCCTCCAGCTGCTGCTGGACTTTAGCTCCCATCATCCTTTGCCAGCCTTTGGCTAGCGAAGGATTATGTGAGTTGTATTCTACCAGCTGGGGACCCTCAGGTTGCCCCTGCACCAATCACTCCTATTTTTGGTGACCAAATCATTAATTAGATTTACATATCGCTGTAATGTCCAGTGTATATACTAAATTGGCTAGTTTATTTTCCATTTTATAAACTAATCTCACCAGTATATTTACCACTTAATATATCTCTGGGCTGGCCAGTTTATTTAAAGGGATAGTAATGTTTCACAATAAAAGCATCTCCAATTTATCTTAATTGTATCTGGGCCATGGAGAGTGTAATTTCAATACTATCAGAGTTGTAGTACAAAAGTAATTGAATGATAAAGTATTCCCCTCCCGCCCCTTTAACTGATGCAATACTGCTCACCTCAGAGCAGCAAGACTGTCCGGATGGATCACAAAGAGGAACGATCGTTGGTGAGCATAAGGAAAAATCTGAAAAACCTGTCAGTGGAGGCAGGGTTTTCCTTACGATCACAGTAAGAAGATTGTCCCTTGCTGTGACCTGTCCATTCAAGAGACCAGATTCCACATCTGAGGGGAGGTGGCTTACACTAGGTAAAAGGGGTGGGAGGGGGAGGATACTTTATCATTCAATTACTCTTGGACTACAACTCTAACAGTACTGAAATAACACTCTCCATGGCCCAAATACTATGAAAATTAATTGGAGCTATTTTTATTTTGAAACATTACTATCCCTTTAAAGGAACAGTGACACCTCTTAGTAGTAACCCCCATTTACCTTAATTGAGAGAAATATCTTAATGACTTCTATAAATCAGTTCTCTGTGGCTTGTGTAACCCAAATTAATCTTCATCTCTTTGCGTGCCTTAGGGGTATCCAACAATTCATTGAATAACCTTCTGGCACTCAGAGGGTTAATTAATATTGAATATTATGTCCATGGGGATTCAATACATCCCAAACTCCTCCTACCGAAATCCTCTTAAGAAGGAAGTTCGGGGCCAGAAGTTCGGCAACAAAGAATCAAGGCCTCTGACTAGGGTTGCCACCCAGCCGGTATTTTACCGGCAGGCCGGTAAAAAATTGGCTTCTTTCCAATGTTAAGTCTATGGAGGGAATGCCATGGCCGGTATGTTTTTGAAGAAAAGGTGGCAACCCTACCTCTGACGTCCATAGACATTATATGAAGTAATTAAGAATTCATTTAGGAGAATCAGTTCTCATATTATAGATTCATAGTGGCCATTGGTATTTTTTGCCCAGATTCATTGGGCTTATGAGTAGGAGTTGTTGGTGTTCTTTCAGATCCTTAGAGACTAGACAATTCGCCCGTCTGTATGGCCTAGGCTACTGCTATTTTCTGTGCCACACAACAGTGGATGAAGGTGTTGGTGGAGTTAGGGTGACCACATGTCCCTGACTTCCCAGGACAGTCCCTGATATTATATGTATGTCCCATGTCCCAGACAGCCCCCTTCAGGGACAATACAAAGTCCTGGAATGAGGATTCCAGAGCACCAGAAGGAGAACTGCCCATTGCCTACTGTGACAGGAAGTGACGTCTCTGCTGGGCTACAAGAAAATGGCCTCCAGACACAGCTCTAAACATGAGAGAGAGAACTTAGCCTTGATTTTGACATTGGACAGGAGCTGCAGTGCATTTTTGTTGTAGCGTAATGCTAGTCTAAGGCTTTAGGTGTGATGTACATTATCTAGTAGCCCAAACATACATTGGTTTCTGTCACAGCAGTCAATGGACAGTTCTCCCTCTAGTGTCTAGAACTCTATGGTGTGCTGGAGAAAGAGCAGGCTGCACACTGATGTCCAGTGACCCCCTCCCACAGGGCTGTGCTAGTGCCATGGACTAGTACTCTGCTGCTGTCATCCCCGCAGTGTCCCTGAATGACAAGATGATAATGTGGTCACTCTAGGTGGAGTTATGACAGAAGTGTGCCCATTTGCAGGGTCTGCCTCAGCTGTTTTGTGCATCTGAGTTGTAAATCCAGATCTACTTCATTGTAACACCTCCATCCCCTTGTCAGTAGTATTAGGTAACAGGATTCCAATTGTCTCTTAAAATGTGAGCACTGCTCACTCCCTCTGCTGGATGTAGTGAAGAACTACACCGCTTCACCACAGTCGTCTTCTTCTGCTCCACCCCACCAGAATGCCAAGTGTGGGAAGTAGGAGCGCACCCAACTGCGCCGGCGTTTTAATGCAGGGCAGAGCAGCACACAGACCTGGGGACATAAAAGTGTAATGAGTATTATGCATGTGATGTAACATGTTGAGCTAATCTGTTCACAGTGCATGAGCAAAGTGAGAAGATGTTTCCAGTTGTCCAGAACACCCATGGACTCTTTTCCTCATCATATTAAAAAAGACAAGTTTTTCAGACCCCAACAATGAAAAATGATTGATATAGTTTAATAGATGGGCCCTTTATCCAGCATACCTGAGAACCTTCTTGTCTCAAGCTTCTGGAGTTCCACTAATGTCTGGAGGAGAGCGTGTTCAAATGATGGAATTTTGCGGGTCTTGATTGAGGTGGGTGGGATTGGGAGGAGGGGAGGCGGGGATTGCCCTTAAAAATGGGAGGAGAGTGGAATAACAGGGCGGGGAGTAAGCAAAACTGGCAGTGAAGTGGGTGGAGTTATAAGGGAACTCGCTGAGACCTGAGAATCAGGCTCTGTCCTCATAAACCCGGTAATTAAGCATAAAAGCCAAAGTCTCCAGGCCAAAGCCACAGAATTCAAGGGAATGTTGTTGAACCAGCTGTTGCTGGACTAAAATTCCCATCATCCTCAGATGGCCAGCTGTTGGTCACAGGTTGCCCATTCCTATTCTATGTTCACGGATCTGCATTGGCCTTTGCATGCATAAGTGCACAAAACAAATTCTAGGTATAATTATGACATGCATATTTTGGAAACCCCTCTCTGCAGATGCTGGGTTTACCCCTGCAGCGCTTTAGGTCCTCAGGACCCCCGCCCCAACAGTGCAGGTTTTCTGGATATCCTGCCTGAGCACAGGTGAATAGTTAGCAGGATCGAATTTACATCCCAGGCTCCACTAGACAAGGCAGTTTAGGTGTCCTTAGCTCCGCCCATGACCACACCCACCCACTCCTCACATGACCACCCCTCCCAGTCACTGTTTCCTGGGACAGAAAATAACCTGGGCCTATAACAAGCAAGAACCAAAAAAACAGCTTTAACCCCTTGTGAGAGAGCTCTCCAGGGAGTTGGATATTGTGCTAGCATCCAAGGGGTTAAATAATAATCTGTAATGTGATATAGAGGTTGTACAGGGACACTAAAAATCCTCTGGTCACACCTACAACAGAGAATATGGGTGTATCCAGAACAGCTTAGGCACCACCCCTCAAAATTTGGATCTCTAGGCAGTTGCCTCCTCTGTCTATTGGGAAACCAAGTCCTGATAATCTGTATGTTCTTCATTCTGGTTGGTTCCCCTGTACGCAGGCATGGGAAAGCAGGAAACCTGCACTCTGGGGGGATCTTTCCTGTTGAGTACAACAAGGGTACACACTGCTGGGAGATGATTAATTAAAAAGTAATTATAGTTCAACCTATTATTGTGCTGGTGTTATTACATTCACATTCTGCGGAGATCTATATCCAGCGACTCATATTGCCCATAGATTGAAACAGAATAACAGTCTGGACACTAGGGGATCTGTCTGGACACTTAGGCCTCGATTCAATTCCCTCCATCACTAAAAGGAATCCCCGCTGGCATTTTTTCAAGCACGGTAATCAATTCAGTTATCAGTGGTATTAAGAAACACAGCTAAGAAAACAAATGCCAGGTGCTATAGTTAGCATCCATTTGAACCCATTAAAACGAATTTCAACATTGCCCATTTTCCCATTCAATTCCATCCATTAGGCCTTAACGAGTGTTAAGGGACCCACTCTATCAAGTGAAAATCTGCACCCCTAACTCATGTTAATCCTGCCAATGAAGGAATTGAAAGTGAAAAAAAGCTCCCAAAAAGTCCTGAGTGGATGTATTGATATGTGGCCTGTGGTACTCACAGGGTTAATCTGACTAAGTTTTCAAACATCCTCCGCAAAAAAACACATATCCAACGGGGTCTTCAGCACCCTGGTCTGCAACTGTCCATCTTCTTCTTCTCTCTTCCTTAATCCACTTCATCTTATCTTCTTCTCTTCTGTCTTCTGTTGCTAAAGATGTTCCTGTAAAAAGAAATAAAGTCCACATTAAAAATATGTATTTCAGTAATGTATGTGATAACCCATTGAGTGCCAGAGGAGCACGCAATGCGTTGCATACCTCTCCAGCACTCAAAGGGTTACCATGTGCTGGCATTACAATTCCAATAATAGGTAGGCTGGAATCCGTTTTGAACAGAGTCTGGCCATATAAAAATCCAATCTCTGTTCAAATTTCCCACACACTGGCTCTGGCATTGGCCTGACAGGTACAGAGGGGGAGGAATTACGCCATGCAATCCTGCTGCCTCCAACAACTACAGCAGCAAAAGCAGCAGTGACAGCAGCATTTTTAACATTTAATATTTCATATTAATATGTAATATTTGGACAGGAGCATCTGCAATCTTGAGTGGGGATGATATTTTATTCTTACACGCATATTTGCCACCTATTCTTCCACCCTCATATGATGTATTGGAATTGTAATGCTGGCACATTGTAACCCTTTGAGTACTGGACAGCTACGGATACATTACTGAAATACATATTTTTAATGTGGAGTCCATTTCTTTTTACAGGTACATCTTTAACAACAGAAAAAGACAGAAAAGAAGAAGACAGAAGGTGAAAAGGAAGATGGAAGCTGACAGCAGAAGACGGACAGTGTATGACAGGTAAGTGTTACAGTTGTGGGTTTTAGTGGTAGGGGTAGTGCTGTTGGACTTTAATGTTAGAGGTAGTGTAGGGTTAGTGTTTGGGAGGGCAACTGCGTGTTTAGCATTCATTAGCTGGCTTCCTTTGATGTACCCAGTACTCACGTTATTTAGTATGAGGTTTGGGAACTGAAAACACATGACGGACGTTTGGCCACAAGCCCATTTCTTCGACCCAATGTACATCATGGTTTCAGTTGGTAAGGCAATTGAATAACTTAGACACTTTTTTACACAGTTGGTAGTCAATTTTCTATAATTAAAGCAGTAAACTTTTTTTTATGAAAACACATATTTACAGATCATTTCCTGCTGAATAAAACAAGGTCACTCCTATTGCTGTCAGATGTTTTATTCAGATATTATAGCAGTTTAAATAATCAGGAAGTGAATTTACTGTGTTTACTTCCTGATAGTTCTAACTGAAGATTTCGGTCTGTCAGGTCCGTGGACAGAGGCGTAACTAGAAGCCTCCGGGCCCTAGTACAAGAAATGACACAGGTCCCACCACCACCACATTGGCCCCCATGACCACATTGACCCCCTCCATAATGCCCCCATCTCCTACCTGGAGCTCCTGTGCGGTCCTCTTAGTAATGGAAAGCGCTGGGAGATTATGTCATCTCCCAGCGCTCTGCATTACTAGAGAGCCGGAGGGAGATTGCAAGCGCCAGGGGAAGGGGTCGCAGGGGGAGGCTGGGCCCCTGGAGTGACGGGCCTGGTAGCAGGTGCGACCCCTATAGTTACGCCACTGTCCACTGACCTTATTCCAGATCTGAGGGAAGGGAGCATTATGTATGTAAAAGGGGCAAGAGGGGGACACTTTATTATTTAATTACACATGAACTAGGCCGATTACAGCATTGTAATAACGCTCTGCATTGTTGAAAAAGTATGATGAATGACAGTAGCTTAATTTAACAAAAGACGTTACTATCTCTTTAAATATCCTATATCAACTTCAGCTATCTCTGAGCCTACATACGCACTAAGGTGATCACTTTAAATCAGGATCTTGTGCAGTTCTGTAGAATGAAATTTTCACTACTATTTCTGAATTAAAGGGATAATAATACTTTCTATGTAAAAAAAAATATTGTAGAGTTTATCCCCCTGAGTAAGAGAAGGGGACTCCCAGTACTGAAAGGTGTTTTATTCAAAAGGTATTGCAGCTCAAACCTGACATTTTTAGGTGCAATATCACAGTGGCCTGAAATTTTACAGTGGCGCTGTTGCTACACCATCCTATGGACAGCTCTGGTCATTTGACCAAAAATCTCCATAGGATGGTGTAGCAACAGCACCACTGTAAATTTTCAGGCCACTGTGATATTACACCTAAAAATTTCAGGTTTGAGCTGCAATAACTTTTGAATAAAACGTCTTTAAGCAGTGGTATTACCCTTGTTTTACTCTAGGTGATAAACCCCACAACATATTATTTTTTACATATTAAGTATTACTATCCCTTTAAAAGGGATAGTAATACTTTATTATTACTATCCCCCATATTGTAGATACTTGTAAAATAATTTAATAGCCCCCAGGTTCATCTCTCAAACCTTTATGGTTTGAGAGATAACCAAAGGCAAAGTTCCCCTCTCCCTGAAGTCAGCGTTGTACTGACTGCAGGGATATCCGGTCTGATTTTCATCAGGTGGCTCTGCAGCTGAGCCGAGATTGCATTAGTGAAAAAGAATTATTTCACTGAAACGGTCTTCTACATGTGCTTGCAAACCAAGCACAAACCAACCACATGTATTAGACCGTTTCAGTGAAATAATTATTTGTCACTAACGCGATCTCGGCTCTGCCGCAGAGCCACCTGATGAAAGTCAGACCGGATATCCCTGCAGTCAGTACAATGCTGACTTCAGGGAAGGGAGAGGGAGGGGGGAACTTTGCCTTCAGTTATCTCTCAAACCATAAAGGTTTGAGAGATGAACCTGGGGGCTATTAAATTATTTTACAAGTATCTACAATTTGGGGAATAGTAATAATAAAGTATTACTATCCCTTAAAAGCAATAACCACAGACAGACAGACACACATATATATACACACACACACACGCAAACACACATGCATACATAGACATATATACATGAACAAACGCGCGTGAACACATACACAGAAAAGACCCATACATAGACACACAAACATATACACACAGACACGCAGAATAAACATCATTTTAAATTATACATATGCACACACACAAACACATACTCACATACATAGACCCTCATATAGACACACAAGCGCACTCACACAAACACAGAAGCACAGATACAGACACACACACATACTCACATACACACACTCACACAGACACACAGACACACACACAGATGCACAGATACACACACACACGCATACAGCATTGTATATTATACTAATTCCAGCTCTCTGCCTGCACACATAGCATCCTGTATAACATCCAGCTCTCTGCATACACACATTGCATCCTGTATAACATCCAGCTCTCTGCCTGCACACATTGCATCCTGTATAACATCCAGCTCTCTGCCTGCACACATTGCATCCCGTATAACATCCAGCTCTCTGCCTGCACACATTGCATCCCGTATAACATCCAGCTCTCTGCCTGCACACATTGCATCCCGTATAACATCCAGCTCTCTGCCTGCACACATTGCATCCTGTATAACATCCAGCTCTCTGCCTGCACACATTGCATCATGTATAACATCCAGCTCTCTGCCTGCACACATTGCATCCTGTATAACATCCAGCTCTCTGCCTGCACACATTGCATCCTGTATAACATCCAGCTCTCTGCATACACACATTGCATCCTGTATAACATCCAGCTCTCTGCCTGCACACATTGCATCCTGTATAACATCCAGCTCTCTGCCTGCACACATTGCATCATGTATAACATCCAGCTCTCTGCCTGCACACATAGCATCCTGTATAACATCCAGCTCTCTGCATACACACAATGCATCCTGTATAACATCCAGCTCTCTGCATACACACATTGCATCCTGTATAACATCCAGCTCTCTGCATACACACATTGCATCCTGTATAACATCCAGCTCTCTGCCTGCACACATAGCATCCTGTATAACATCCAGCTCTCTGCATACACACATTGCATCATGTATAACATCCAGCTCTCTGCCTGCACACATAGCATCCTGTATAACATCCAGCTCTCTGCATACACACAATGCATCCTGTATAACATCCAGCTCTCTGCCTGCACACATTGCATCCTGTATAACATCCAGCTCTCTGCCTGCACACATTGCATCCTGTATAACATCCAGCTCTCTGCCTGCACACATAGCATCCTGTATAACATCCAGCTCTCTGCCTGCACACATAGCATCCTGTATAACATCCAGCTCTCTGCCTGCACACATAGCATCCTGTATAACATCCAGCTCTCTGCCTGCACACATAGCATCCTGTATAAAATCCAGCTCTCTGCATACACACATAGCATCCTGTATAACATCCAGCTCTCTGCCTGCACACATAGCATCCTGTATAACATCCAGCT
This sequence comes from Rhinophrynus dorsalis, assembly GCA_037306005.1. Classification (NCBI taxonomy): domain Eukaryota; kingdom Metazoa; phylum Chordata; class Amphibia; order Anura; family Rhinophrynidae; genus Rhinophrynus; species Rhinophrynus dorsalis. The sequence continues at coordinate 169,323,582 of CM074726.1, read as the reverse complement.
CTCTGCCTGCACACATAGCATCCTGTATAAAATCCAGCTCTCTGCATACACACATAGCATCCTGTATAAAATCCAGCTCTCTGCCTGCACACATTGCATCCTGTATAACATCCAGCTCTCTGCCTGCACACATTGCATCCTGTATAACATCCAGCTCTCTGCCTGCACACATAGCATCCTGTATAAAATCCAGCTCTCTGCCTGCACACATAGCATCCTGTATAACATCCAGCTCTCTGCCTGCACACATAGCATCCTGTATAAAATCCAGCTCTCTGCCTGCACACATTGCATCCCGTATAACATCCAGCTCTCTGCCTGCACACATAGCATCCTGTATAAAATCCAGCTCTCTGCCTGCACACATAGCATCCTGTATAAAATCCAGCTCTCTGCCTGCACACATAGCATCCTGTATAACATCCAGCTCTCTGCCTGCACACATTGCATCCTGTATAACATCCAGCTCTCTGCCTGCACACATAGCATCCTGTATAAAATCCAGCTCTCTGCATACACACGATGCATCCTGTATAACATCCAGCTCTCTGCCTGCACACATTGCATCCTATATAAAATCCAGCTCTCTGCCTGCACACATAGCATCCTGTATAAAATCCAGCTCTCTGCATACACTTACTGAACAGATGAATAAGAGAAGTAATACTAGGACCAGTATACCAGCGAGGCAGGTGATGATGATGGCCCAGACTGGGAAACTCCCATCGCTCGCTGCTTTGGGAGTGGCTACAAGAAAGAGACAGGTGGGATTAAATACACAGAAAACAAGGAAATATGTCCAGTGATACAAGATAGGTGATTGATACACATAATATAAATAGTTTTCTTTCACTTTGGGGATGTTAGATACTGTCTGAGGGGGTTCAGGCCCCTAGTTTGATGTTATCACCCACAGTTATGTGGTCAGGCCTAGGAGAAGAGTTAGATCTACATCTGGGAGAGGTGCAGACTCTGGGCCAGATTTAAAGGCCAAAAAAGCAGGTGAAGGCATTTTTTCAAGCACTGTAAGCGATTTAAAGATCGGTGCTATGAAAAAATGTCGGAAAAAAAACCCTATCGGCCGCTAAATTAACATGTGTTTTGGCCCATTGAAAATTAAAAAAAAAAAAAAAAAAACGCTACAAGTTGCCATTTAATGGACTGCGTTAGCTGTTTAGATTAGGGTGACCACATTTCCATTTTCCCATTCCGGGACACTGAAATCATATCTATGTAAAACTGTAAATGTTCTTGAAGACTTACTGACAGTAGAGTTACTCTCTCACTGACAGACTCAGCCTCAGAATCAGGAGCGCCGGGCGCCGGCAGGACTCATCTCGCTTGCCTGGAGAGCACAGGAGGAAACGAGTTTGTGCTGCCAGTCTGCCTCTGCTGCTGCGTCAACTGCTGTGTGGCTGCCTTGTGCCTGTTCCGTTTCAACCAACTCCTTCTCACCTCATTCACAGCTGCACGACCACACGGTCATCACAGTCGCCCACTTAAAACTTTTTTTTGGCACGCACCGCTGGCTTATATGCTGCTTCATGCACTCACCAGCCAGCCAATGAGGAGAGGACTATTGCAGTACTCTCCTCTTTCATTGGCTGGTGGCGTACAGCCTTGCTGTAAGTAAGTAGGCTGTGAGACTGGGCTGACAGCGGCGCTGGCAGGCAGAAAAAATAGGATCCGGCAGGCTAAGTGGACAGACTGTGTCAGGACTCGGGTGAGTTTGCTAATTGCTGCCTTCATTCCGGGACTCTTTATTGTCCCGGAAGGGGATGATTTGGCACGCAGGACACAGGGCAATATTAAGGGACAGTCCCGGGCATTCCGGGACATGTAGTCACCCTAGTTAAGATCCCATTAGGGACTCACTTTATTGCATAAAATTTAAGACCCAGTTTTTTTTTTTTTACTAAAGTCCCTTTTCGGATCTTTAAGTCAGCCGACGTAGCTATTAAAAGGCCAAAAAAACCTACGTTTTCTGTGATTGTATTGATAAGGGTCCATAAGCCCCACATCAATACGTCCAGTGGTCCTAAAATATGTCCAAAGTTAGCAGAATTAACCCTATGAGTGCCAGTGGGGTATAATTACCTGTAACAAGGCAAAATCCCATTACAAGTAACACTTACCATTAACCGTTTGAGTGCGAGAGGGGTACGGAACACATTGCTTTGCAATGTGTTGCGTACCCCTTTGGCACTCAAATGGTTAATCCTGATGCCCAGCAGAGTCCTCAGCATGTTGGTCATCTTCTGTCCTTGTGTCTTCTCTTCTTTCTTGTATCTTCTGTCTTATCTTCATTATTCTTTCTTCTTGCTGTAAATAAAAAAAAAAGGTATAAATACAATGCAGAAATATCCAGCACACTAAAACATAGTTTAACCCCTTGACTGCCAGAGGGTTACGCAACGCATTGCAAAGCAATGCGTTTCAAACCTCTCTGGGGGTCAAAAGGGTTAAAGTATGTTTTAGTAATAACCGGTTCCATAAATATAAATATGCTTTCAGTTATTCAACGATGTCCAAGTTGTGCCAAACAATATATCCAGAAATGCCATAATAAAATAATTCTTAACTTTAAAACAATACTTAGCTTAGTTGTCTGTCTCCACCGCTGTGTGCGGCCACAGAGGCAGCGGAGACAGTACAATGCTGCACAGCCCCCCGTTTTCGACCCTCACGGGCTGATGCCCTTTACACACTGAGGAAATTTGAACAGAGACTGTTATTATATATGGGCAGTCTCAGTTCCAATTCCCTCACAGCCATTGGCTTACGCACATCCCAGCCAATCAGTTTAAAGCACAGCTGCTCAAAGCTGATTGGCTGGGATGTGCATAAGCACATCTCAGCCAAAGGCTGTGAGGGAATTGGAACTGAGACTGCCCACATATAAAGGCAGTCTCTGTTCAAATTCCCTCAGTGTGTAATGATCATCGGCCCATGAGGGAGAAGACAGGGGGGGCTGTGCTGCATTATACTGTCTCCTCTGCCGTCGCCTCCGCTGCCACACACAGCAGTGGAGAGAGAGACACAGTTATGCTAAGTATTTTATTAAAGTTATTATCTTATTATGACATTTCTTGATATATTATTTGGCACAACTTGGGCATCGTTGAATAACTGAAAGCATATTCATATTTATGGAACCGGTCTCTAGTAATACATGCTTTAACCTTTTTCAGCTTCAGAGCAATGCGTTGCATAGCCCTCTGGCACTCAACTGGTTAAACTTTGTATTAGTGTGCCAGATATTTCTGCATTGTATTTATACTTTTTTATTTACAGCAAGAAGAAAGAAGAATGAAGAGAAGACAGAAGATACAAGAAAGAAGAGAAGACAGAATGAAGACAGAAGAAGACAGACAGTGGATGACAGGTAAGTGTAACGCATATACATTAACGATCGGTGCTTTTCCGTATGTCAGGCACCGTTAGTTAACTTTTTTTACTGTTAAGTTTCCAATATCTCTGCTATTTAGTGTTGTTTTGGGAATTAAACGCACAAAATGGACGTTTAGCCACAAGATCATTTCTGTGGCCTAACGTCCTTTGTGCTTTCAGCTGGTAGGGACTTTAAAGGGATAGTAATACATCATTTTCACCAATGTTCTTCTTGTAGATATTTAAAAAAGAAATTAAATGACCTCAGTCCAGTCTGAGATATATTCTCTGTGAAAGTCCCCCCTCCCCTGACTTCAGTGCTCTAGCTGACTGCAGGGGAATCCGGTCCCGGGACCAGCAGAGGCTCTTCAGCAGAGCCGAGATCGCATTATTGTACAAGAAATCCTTCACTGGAACTATCTACAAAGTGTGCTTGGTTTGCAAGCGCACTTAGAAGACCGTTCCATTGAAGGCTTCTTCTTCAATATCACGATCTCGGCTCTGCTGCAGAGCCACCGGCTGGTCCCAGGACTGGATTCCCCTGCAGTCAGCTAAAGCGTTGATGTCGGGGGAGGGGGAAATTTCACAGCGAATATCTCTCAAACCACAATGATTTGAGAGATGGGACTGGGGGCATTTAATTTCTTTTTAAAATACCTACAAGAATAACATTTGTGGAATTGATGTATTACTATCCCTTTAAATACCACGTTAGACATTTTATTATATCGGCTGGTACTCACTTTGGCCCTACCGGCTATTTTAAGGCAAACCTTTCAATCTAAACCTATGAGTTTTATTCACACGTGTAATTCTGGAACTAACCAAAGGGGCTAATGAAAATTCCACAAATTGCCATTGTTTTCACTGGGGCTTTTAACATCTTGGGGGAGATGCACTAAGGAGTGATAAAGAGGTGATAACGTGGAGATAACTTCTCCAGTTCAGTGTTATTCTGTGGAGACAATGCACTAAGACTTCTCCAACTTTGGAGATCTTAGTGCATAGGATCTATAGATTAACATGGGAACTGGAGAAGTGATATCACTGGGGAAGTCCTCTCCACTTTATCACCTCTTTATCACACCTTAGGGCATCTTCTCCCTTGAATTCTACAGGATTCACTAAATAATTGCTTGACGATACATTGAAGAGCTTTCTAGAATTCAAGGGGTTAAAGGGATAGTAAAACTTAAAATGTAAAAAAAAATATATGTTGTATGGTTTATCCCCCTGAGTAAAACAAGACCACTCCCACTGCTGAAAAGTGTTTCATTCAAAAGTTATCAAATTGTACAGTGGCGCAGTTGCTACACCATCCTATGGAAATTTACGGTCCTGGGACCAGAGCTGTCCATAGGATCGTGTAGCAACAGTGCCACTGTACAATTTCAGGCCACTGTGATATTGCACCTAAAAAAATCAACTTTGAAAATTAATAACTTTTGAATGAAACACCTTTCAGCAGTGGGAGTACTCTTGTTTTACTCAGGGTGATAAACCCTACAACATATTTTTTTTACATTTTAAGTATTACTATCCCTTTAAAAGTATCATTTGGGAATGTCCATTTTATCCCCTCTGCTTACAGAATTGCAAAGTTTTAGCTGTTGGAATATGGCCTCATGAACTTTATTCATTAAAATGGACCTGTCACCCACAAAGATTTTAGTCTCATTAAAAGTATTTATTTAAACTACTTATAACTTGTGCTTTTTGTTTTACACATATTAATGGTTTTAGAGATTTTTGATTTAGTAGTTGGGGAATCAAATCTCAGCAGAACTTTGTTCTCTGACTTGGTCAGTTAAAGCTGCATAATTAACCCTTTGAGTGCCAGGGGGTATGTAACGATTGCTCTGCAATGCATTGCACACCCCTCTGACACTCAAAGGGTTAATTATAGGGGTGGGCGAAAAGACAGACAAATTTCCCGCATGACTTTTCATGAAAAAACACTTTTTTTTTTTTTTGCAAAAGTTTTCTCCTTTTCACCACTGCCAATAAATGTTTCTCGTATGTTTCCTATGGTGCAACATTTCCCACCACAATATTACTTCTTCTGAGGGCTGAAGTGGAGAAATAAGTAGCTGAAAGTCACCGTTATGAGTCCTACAGCAACATATACTTTGAAAATGTTGTGCCTTTGTCCTCTGCCCACAAAGCCAACTTCTTGCTTATGAAACACAACCATCCTTGAAAAATAACTGTTCCTTGGGATATTCAAGCATGGTGCAACACATGAAATCTGGTCTTTAAAGGGATAGTAATACTTCGTTTTATCTTTATTTTATTTTGTAGGCATTAAAAAAACCTGAAGAATGATATAAGTCTTATCTCTCAAACCTTTATGGCTTGAAAGATATTCACAAGCAAAGTTTTGCCTCCCGCCCCTTTTGCCTAGTGTACGCCATCTCTTCTCAGATGTGGAATGCAGTCCATAGACCAGACAGATAACAGAAGGGGACAATCTTCTTCCTATGAGAACAATGAAAGCCCTGCCCCCCTTGACAAGTTTTTCCCTTATCTTAATTGAAGATTGTCCCTCTCTGCAATCTACCTGGGCACTTCCCTTCTGATCTGGCTGAGCAGTGTTACATCAGTAAAAGGGGCGGGAGAGGGTACTTTGTCATTGAATTACTCTTGAACTACAACTCTGACAGAATTGAAATAACACTCTCCAAAGTCCAAATACTATGATGATTAATTAGAGCTGCTTTTATTATGAAACATTACTACCCCTTTAAAGCTTCTATTTTCATCAATAGAAAAGGGCAGCATGTCAGCAGCCTACATTTTGGCAAGTTTATTATTCCATAGGTGTACATTTGCATTACGTTTGTACAGGTTTTGACTTCTTTTTAAGAACTTAGTAAGTGTGGGATGGCAGTACATAGTAGAAGAACTGTGTAACTTTATTGCTTTAAATCCACCACTTGAGGAAGTGGCGGGGATGGTGGTAGTATGTGCAGGCACCCTGACTCTTGTCATCTCCTACAGCAAATCTAGTCATCATACTCCTCTGCAGCAGGAGCCGTAGATGCTCTTTGGAATGAACTAACTGTTGGCAGTGGCACACTCTCAGACACATCAATAACATCACTACTTTTGGAGTGCTCCTGCTGCAGCTAGTTGTGGCACCTGTGACATGTTGGTGGTGTGTCTTCCAGTCAGACCTGTCGTGCTTCAGTTGGGATTTCCTTGAGAAGGTGCCTAGTAGGGATGAGCGAGCACCCCGATGCTCGGGTGCTCGGGTGCTCTGACCGAGCACCCCCTGATGCTCGAGTGCTCGGCCGAGCACCCGAGCCCCATTCAAATGAATGGGAGCACTCGAGCATTAAACCAGGCACCCCCTGCTCTGATGAGCGGAGGGTGCCTGGTCAATGTCCCCCTTCATCTCCGCTATGCCCCTCTTCCACAATGTCCCCCTTCATCTCCTATGCCATAGAGGAGATGAAGGGGGACATTGTGGAAGAGGGGCATAGCGGAGATGAAGGGGGACATTGTGGAAGAGGGGCATAGAGTCTATGCCCCTCTTCCACAATGTCCCCCTTCATCTCTGCAATGCCCCCTTCATCTCCGCAATGCCCCCATACCTCCATTCCCTGGTGGTCCAGCGGAGCGTCTTCGGATCTGTGCCTCTTCCGGCACAGATCCTCTTCACCCGAACATGTCGGGCGAGCACATGGCGGTACTCGTACGAGTACCGCCATGTGCCGAGCAGAGCGATGCTCGAGCCGATCCGAGCATCGGCCGAGCACGCTCGCTCAACACTAGTGCCTAGGTGTGAGCCTGCTTTCCACCTGCTAGTGCTTTTTGTACAGACCCAAAGCAAAACAAATCTGCGCTCCTCCATATAAACTATCCAAATGAGAACCCTGTGTAACGCATATATCATACCACTTTAATAAATGTTGGGGTCTTCATTGCATAGATTGGCCAAAGTATGTCTAAGCCCGACTGCCGCGTCAAGGCTCCCCAATACCAGGCAAGTACCTAACTCTTCATAACATTTGTAGAATCCAGTTGGTCTGAGAGTCTGCATTCTACTTTTCCCTGTTATTACTGATAAGGTTTGATGGAATTTTTCCTTATATTGATTACATGTAGACTTGCTCTGTTTCTTATTATACCATTTTGGTCTACTTTGCATTTATTTTTGAAGTTTATCTGATTATCATACATTTTTTGTTTTGTTATTTTTGCTTTATATATTTTGTATGGGGAATGCAAGCAGGGCACTGGGTTGTATAGCTAGGGGCATTAGTAGCAGAAAAAGGGAAGTAGTCATGCCACTGTACAGATCTCTGGTTAGACCTCACCTAGAGTATTGTGTACAGTACTGGAGACCCCATCTCCAGAAGGATATAGATACTCTAGAGTATTGTGTACAGTACTGGAGACCCCATCTCCAGAAGGATATAGATACTCTAGAGAGAATTAAGAGAAGGGCTACTAAAATGGTGACTGGTCTACAGGAAAAGAAATATCAGGATAGACTAAAGGATCTGAATATGTATAGCTTGGAGGAGAGAAGAGAGAGAGGAGATATGATAGACACATTCACATACATGAAGTATATTTCAAAAGAGTAAAAACGTTAGGACAAGAGGCCATAGTCTAAAACTAGAGGGACACAGGTTTAAATGTAATGTAAGAAAGTTTTACTTCACTGAGAGGGTAGTAGATAAGTGGAATAGCCTACCAGCAGAAGTGGTAGATGTCAATACAGTGACAGAATTTAAGCATGCATGGCATAGGCATAAGGCGGTCCTTAACATAAGAAAAGACCAAGGACCAAAAAAGGTTTGAGGTTGTGTGTTTTTTACACAGTAGGAAATTGGGCAGACTAGATGGGCCGAATGGTTCTTATCTGCCGTCAGATTCTATGTTTCTATATATATATTTGACATCCATACTCTTCAGACTTTGTTTTTATTCTTTTTATATTTCTGCACTATACCTCTTTGGTGTATTAATAAAGTATTTTTCTATTTTGGTTACTTTTTGGTGTGCCTTATTATATTTGGGTTCTTTTTTGGTCAGCTGAGGGTTTCTTTCTAATCCCTTTCGCTTTCCATAGTGTGTGTGTATGTGTTCGTTTTAACCCTGAGAGCACCCAGACTATTTAAGTCTTTAATTTAAGTACCTGTATTATTATCTGTGCATGAGTCATAGTTTTGGTGTTTCAAAAAAATAAAATAATGAAAAAAGAAATCAACAACTCATTTCCCCTGTCTTCCCCAGCACAGACATAATAACATCAAGATCAGCAAGTAAATTAGAAAGCAGCTGCCCGTGTCTTTCAAATCAAATCAGACAGAATATTGGGGTGTTTGGGGTCAACCTTGTTTGCTACTTTCTCACATCCCCAGACACATCCAACACAGAGATAGTAATAACAGCAAGGTCAGCAAGGAAATTGAACCACAGTTGCCTATATATTTCAAACTAGTGTAAAAGCCCATATACACGGGCCAAGGTCCGGGTGGTGTTAACATTTTGAGTGCCAGAGTGGTACGCAATGCATTGCTTTGCAATGCATTGCGTACCCCTCTGGCACTCAAAGGGTTAAGAGGCCAGTCCTGCTCTGTGTCCCACCACACCACAGCCACAGTCATGCACTGTAGAGACTGCCAGAAAGCACATAATGCGCCAGCAAAGAACTCCCAGCATTCTGTGCTTCCAGCAATCTGTGCTCCTAGCATTCTGTGCTCCCAGCATTCCGTGCTACCAGCATTCTGTGCTCCCAGCATTCCGTGCTTCTAGCATTCTGTGCTCCCAGCATTCCGTGCACCCAGAATTCCGTGTGTTCGTGCAGTCTCTACTGCGCATGATGACTTTTGACAAACATCCTAGTGAATTATTATATAGGATGAAATCAATCAGACAGAAGATGGGGTATTTAGGTTCAACCTCCTTTGCTCCCTTCTTACACCCCCAGACTCCCCAGCACAGGGATAGTAACAGCCAGATCAGGAAGAAGCTTAGATCATGGCTTCTTGTGTCTTGCCAGTCAGTCACACCTAATTTTATTTCCAAAGTGCCCCAGATTTTCCTAATACAGAGAACAAATGTCCTACCTAAAAAACTCCCTAAACTAAGCATAAATTCCTCTTTATTCCCCTATCTTCTCTAGCTCAAAAACATGCTGCTCTCTCCTCTCACAAACACAGAATGGCTGCTGTGAGAGCCTGACACCCTTTTATATGGCTGTACACAAAATGGCTGCTGTGAGAGCCTAACACCCTTTTATATCACTGTAGAAAAGTACAGAAAACTTTCATGTGGTGAGGAAAAATTTTTCTTCCCATTGATTTCAAAGCAATGAGCTGGGGGACAAAAAGAGAGAAAACTGCACTTTTTCTGGAAATTTCCTGCTAGGCGGGAACTGCCATTTTTCACCTATTTTGGTTTGAGGAGAAAATTTTCACCCATCTCTAGTTAATTATTCAAATGTCCAGAAAATTGCCTCTCTCTCTCCACTTTCTTTGGCTGCTAGTTTCCATCAGAGGGGTGGAAAAATTGATATGGAGGAATCTTTATAGATGGAAACTCCCAATGAGGAGAGGACTGAGAAAGGTGATGGATCCTCTTTTATGCTAAAGAGGAGCAGTTCTGAAGTGACCCAGAAGGGGGAGGAAATTCTGCAAATTGCCATTCATTTAAAGGTGCTTGTAAGACCTTGCATGGCAAAGTATCTCCCAACAGTTTGCGTACCCTTCCTTTACTCAACAGGAAATCACCCTACAATTTTTTTTTTAAATAAGAGGTTTCTACAAACTGGCTGAAAATGTAACAATCCCCCCCAAAAAATGACCAGTAGGATCCAATCCTAAACAAATACATCTTCCATAACCTATTTATCCATTTAAAGGTACAGTAACCATTTATTGGACTTTACATATTCTGCTAGTGCATGATATATAAAGTCAAATTGCCTTTACATTTTATTTTTTTTATTTTTTTTTTCATCTTGACCTATTTTTTACACCTTTATGTCCCTGACAAGAATAAATGTAACTTTTTTCCAGATTGTTTTCTATGTGGGGCTGTTCCAGTGGTGTAAAAAAAAAAAGATACAATGTAAAAGAAAACAGTGATACAATGTAGAAAAGACACCTCTAGAACAGTGCTTCTCAATGGGTTTTTTTTTGCTCACGGCCCTCCAAATAAGCAGTCTGCAATTTTCAGGGCACACCTAACATTTTATGTAGTTTGTCAAGGGTGTAATTAAGGTTACAAATACATAAATATACAATTATTCTTAGATCTCGCAACTACTATAAGCATATTGTGCGTAGTAATTTCCATAAATATACAATTGTAACTCTACATTCACATATTTGCCAAAGCCTTATAGATAAAATGGGGCACCATAAGTGGATTCTCACCACCACATCACATATCGGTAGCTCCCACTCCCATTCAGCTTTGGGCTTTCATCTTTAAAGTCCATATTCAAGTCTAAGTGACTAATCCAGCTTGTATCGTGTCATTAGTAATATAAGGATATCATGTGGGTGCACTTATTTGAGCTATCCTCCGAAGCTCTAAACATACAACTACAACCACCCGAAAATATTGCACTTCCACAAATATCCGTGCAAATAAAAACAAATTTATTGATATAACTTCTTGCACAATACATTCAAAATACCTTCATCCAAGTGTTGTTAAAATTTTCTACCACATGGAGAGACTAGATTGTTGGAATCACAGTCCAATAGATGACACCATGTTGGACCCTATTGATCAACGCGTTTCGCGCAATGAGCGCTTAATCATGATCAAAGATGATCATGTCTTTGATCATGATTAAGCGCTCATTGCGCGAAACGCGTTGATCAATAGGGTCCAACATGGTGTCATCTATTGGACTGTGATTCCAACAATCTAGTCTCTCCATGTGGTAGAAAATTTTAACAACACTTGGATGAAGGTATTTTGAATGTATTGTGCAAGAAGTTATATCAATAAATTTGTTTTTATTTGCACGGATATTTGTGGAAGTGCAATATTTTCGGGTGGTTGTAGCACCATAAGTGGATGACAGTGGCACACCAACGTGCCACGGCAGCCGTTTTGAGAAATGAGCTAGAGAATAAAGATGAATCAGTGCAGCAGGGAGACTGTAACATTGTATAAAGATCCCGGCTCCTCTGTCAGACAGAAAACTCCTTGTATTCAGAGGTTCAAATACTTCCCACTCAGGTATATAAAAGTGTAACAAAAATAGTTGAAAATAAGAACCAGAACATAGAATTTGAAAGCAGATAAGAACCATTCGGCCCATCTAGTCTGCCCATTTTCCTACTGTAATAAAAACCTTAAACCTTATTTGCTCCTGGGTCATGTCTTATGTTCAGGACAGCCTTATGCCTATTCCATGTATGCTTAACCCTTTGAATGCCAGAGGGGTACACAAAGCAATGTGTTGTGCACCTTTCTGACACTCAAAGCGTATTCTGTCACTTAGCAATTTTACCTTATATATAATGCATTTCCCTCCTACTATCGCACCTAGAGGTGTCTGTCCAACTTGGAGACTGGATTCCCATTGCCTGAGTCCCAAACCCTCAGCCAATAGGTACAGAAATCTAATGCTCTGCTTGCCACATGTACTGTGCAAAAAGCAGTTGGATATCTATTAAGTCTAGAGAAAAGGGGCTTTTAACTACAGCAAATGCAGGGATATTTTAACAGTAAGGGCAGTAAAGATATGGATTTCTTTGCTTTAGGAGGCTTTGTTGGCAGATTGTAGAAGGGGCATTGATTCAGGGAGAAACTGAATTGCCTTTGTAGTCAGGGAGGTAAAGTCAAAATAAAACGTTACCATCTTCTTAAGAATGAACAGTCCCTGCTCACTGAACATGAATTATTCAGTCTCCAGACTACCCATGAGAGCATATTAAAATAACCCCACAATCTCAGCAATATGCATACCAAACAGACTAAAGGGACAGTAATGTCCCCCAAAAAAATATATCCAGTTTTGAAGACTTTAAAAAAAAATCAATATGCTCCAAACCCGATCTCTCAAACCGCTATGGTTTGAGAGATATAGGGATTCAAAGTTCCACCCTCCCTCCCCATCTCCTGATGTCAGCTGTAAAGCTGACAGCAGGAGAATTGAGTCGTACGACTCAGGGAAGCTCTGCAGCAGAGCCGAGATTGCATTATCTATAAAGAATTAATTCATTGGAAAGATCTACAAAGTGTGCCTGGTTTGCAAGCAAACTCTGTGGACATTTCCAATGAATTCATTCTTTATAGATAACGCAATCTCGGCTCTGCTGCAGAGCTGCCTGCTGGTCCCCTGAGCGGGATTTCCTGCTGTCAGCTAGACGCTGATATCAGGAGAAAGGGAGAGAGGGGCAAACTTTGAATCCCTATATCTCTCAAACCATAGCGGTTTGAGAGATAGGGTTTGTAGCATATTGATTTTTTTTAAAGGTTACAAAACTGGATATCTTTTTTTTGGGACATTACTGTCCCTCTAAATAGATAATTAAGTTTTATAGTAAACAGTATTATTTTTATATTATGTTAAAGTGGACCTTTTGCCTTAAAGGGATAGTAATACCTAAAATGTAAAAAAAAATATGTTGTAGGGTTTATCCCCCTGAGTAAAACAAGAGTACTCCCACTGCTGAAAGATGTTTCATTCAAAAGTTATTAATTTTCAAAGTTGAATTTTTTAGGTGCAATATCACAGTGGCCTGAAATTGTACAGTGGCGCTGTTGCTACATGATCCTATGGACAGCTCTGGTCTCAGGACCATAAATCTCCATAGAATGGTGTAGCAACAGCGCCACTCTACAATTTCAGGCCACTGTGATATTGCACCTAAAAAATTAAACTTTGAAAATTAATAACTTTTGAATGAAACATCTTTGAGCAGTGGGAGTACTCTTGTTTTACTCAGGGGGATAAACCCTACAACATATTTTTTTTACATTTTAGGTATTACTATCCCTTTAACTGCGATTGTGTCATATTAACCAGGAAATATACAGTTCAGGAGATATTCACGTCTTCCATATGCTAATGTATGTTAATTGCAGTACATGTGAGGTACCAGTGATGTTTTCATATGCTAATTAAACGTGTCAATATATTTTTCATATGCTAATGAAATATTTCACGTGAAGTGTCATATACTAATGAAGGTTTCAATTACATTTCTTATGCTAATGAAGCTCTGTGCAGTACCAGGAAATGTTCTCTTTCACTTTGCCCAGAAATAAACGTGTGAATATCTCCTATACTAGACATCTGCTGGACGTTTGGTTAACATGACACATAGGCAGCTTTTAATGCAGTTTTAAAATATGCAAACTTGAATTAAAGGGTTAGTAATGCCCGAAAAAAAAGTTTATTCTATATGGTAGATTTTACAAAAAATAAAGAATTTGGAGAAAGTCCTATCACTCAAACCTTTACGGTTTGAGAGATATTCTCCACTAAAGTCCCCCCCATCCCCTTCTGATGTCAGTGCTCTGCTGACAGCAGTAGATCCAGGTCCTGGCACCAGCCAGCGGCTCTGCAGCGGAGCCGAAACAGTGATACTGGAAAATAATTACTTAATTGGAAAGGTCTACAAAGTGTGCCTGGTTTGCAAGCACTTTGTAGACCGTTTCAATTAAGTAAATATTTTCCAGTATCACTATTGCGGCTCTCCTGAAGAGCCTCTTTGTGTCGGCTGGCACAGATCTCCTTCTGTCAGCTTTACAGCTGACATCAGTAGAAGGAGAACTTTAGTGACGCATATTTCTCAAACCATAAAGGTTTGAGAGATATGACTTTCTCCAAATACTTTATTTTTGTAAAATATACCACATAGAATTAACGTTTTTTCGGGCATTACTAACCCTTTAAGGTGAAAGTTCCACTTTATCTACTTTTACCTGTTAGAATTCTCTGTCATTACTTCTGTGTACTTACCACAACCTGCTATTTTAGCACCCTCTACCTGAAGTTAGTTAAAAGAGTCAGTGAGACTGATGGAGAACTGGAGAAGTTCTGGGACAAACTATCTGCCTCATAGGGGACAAGATAACATTTCCCAAAGTTTTCATTGCTTTAAATAGGGCTTAAAGTGATAGTAATACGTCATTATTACTACCCCCACGTTGTAGCCCTTAAAATTCTGAATTCAATGATACCAGCGACATCTCTCAAACCTTTATGGTTTGAGAGATATCCACTTTCAAAGTTCCCTCTCCCCTGACATCAGCATTCTATCTGACAGCAGGGGAATCCTGTCCCGGGACCGGCAGAGGCTCTGTAGCAGTGCGGAGATCTCATTATAGAAACAGAAATCCTTCACTAAAATGGTCTTCTACGTGTGCTTGCAAACCAACCACATGTAGAAGACCATATTAGTAAGGATTTCTGTTTCTATAACGCAATCTCAGGACTCCTGCAGAGCTGCCGCCAGTCCCGGGACCGGATTCCCCTGCTGTCAGATAGAATGCTGATGTCAGGGGAAAAGCCAAAAACAAGGAAATTTGAAAGTGGATATCTCTCAAACTATAAAGGTTTGAGAGATGCCGCTGGTATCGTTGAATTCAGAATTTTAAGGGCTACAACATGGGGGATAGTAATAATGAAGTATTACTATCCCTTTAAGCCCCTGGATTCTAGAGTGGTCACAAATACATTGCCTCACAATACATAGGAGACCTCTCTATTTTTCCAGGGGGTGGAAGCATCATTCAAATTAATAGAAGTTTACACCCCCTCCAGAACTGACCTATTTAACTTAATGAATATTGTGTCCCTCCTATTATCCCATCTAGAGGTGTCTGTCCAACTTGGAGACTGGATTCCCATTGCCTGAGTCCCAAACCCTCAGCCAATAGGTACAGAAATATAATGCTCTGCTTGTCACATGTACTGTGCAAAAAGCAGTTGGACATCTATTAAGTCTAGAGAAAAGGTGCTTTTAACTACAGCAAATGCAGGGATATTTTAACAGTAAGGGCAGTAAAGATATGGATTTCTTTGCTTTATGAGGTTTTGTTGGCAGATTGTAGATGAGGTATTGATTCAGGGATAAATCCAATTGCCTTTGGAGTCAGGGAGGAATTTTTATACACATTTGGAACAAAATTGTAAATTGATTTGTTTTTTTCCCTCAGGTTAAACAAGGACAATGTGGGAAATGTTGACATTGTTAAACTTTGTAACTATGGGATGTATTTAGAAGGGAACAGAGGAACAATTTTGGGGGCAACCATAAAAATCGACTAATTGCCATTGATTTAAGTGGGGATTTCCCCCCATGATTGGTAAGTAAGCTGGCAAACTATTAGACTCATTCGGGTTCTAGTACAATTCTATGCTGATAACATTATAATTTACCTCTCCTCCCCGGACCTTTCCTCCTCCCTACTTACTAGCTCCAGCAACTGTCTGTCTGAAATTTCTTCCTGAATGGCATCCTGTTTCTTAAAGCTTAACATCCTAAACACAGAGCTGTTAGCGATCTCTCCCTCCACCCTAACACCTAATATTTCCCTCACTGTTGATAACACTACAATTTGGCCAAGTCTGCTGCCTGGGAGTTATACTAGATTCCGACCTTTATTTTACCCCCCATATCCATTTACTCTCTAAATCCTACCACTTCCAACATCTCCAGGATTTGACCTTTTCTCACACAACCAGATACAACCATAATGTTTATCTGTTCTCTCCTAATATGTCATCTAGACTACGGCAACTCACTCCTAATTGGCCTTCCCCTCACCCGGCTATCACCGCTCCAATCCATTCTGAATACCGCTGCTCGACTCATACATCTCACCCACTGCTCTTCATCAACTGCTCCTCTCTGCCAATCCCTCCACTGACTCCCTATTGCCTCCAGAATAAAATTCAAGGTCCTGTTCCAAACCTACAAAGCCCTTCACAACATTTCACCTGCCCATATCTCCTCCCTTGTCGCCAAATACTCTCCCAACTGCCCTCTGCATTCTGCCCACGACATGTGGCTTTTTTCTCCTATCATCACTTCCCCCCATTCCCATCTACAGGACTTCTTCCATGCTGCACCATCCTGTGGCATTCCCTACTTTGCTTTGTAAGAATAACCTTTAAACAGTCTCTGAAAACCCATCTGTTCAGAGAAGCTTACCACCTAGGCACGTAAAACATGTTGTACATTCTTCTGTAGCTGTCCTTTGTCTTCGCTAACTCTCACTATTCCCTATGATGTTAGTTCTGAAAGGTGGAAATTATCTTTTGCAGTGCATCTCTGTATGCAGTGGCGTAACAATAGGGGTTGCAGGGGTTGCATCTGCAACCGGGCCCATCACTCCAGGGGCCCGGCCACCCCCCGCGACCCCCTCGCCCGCAGCAACTCCCACTATGGCCGCCGGTTCTAGTAATACAGAGCGCTGGGAGATGACATCATCTCCCAGCCTCTGCACTACTAGAGCGGCGCGCGGGAGCTTCAGTTGTAGAGATCTGTGCCGAAGGAGGCACAGATCTGTCAAGCCACACCACTAGACCACCAGGACTGGAGGTAGGGGCATTGTGGAGATGAAGGGGGCATTGTGGAAGAGGTAATGTGGAGATGAAGGGGCATTGTAGAAGGGGAAATGTGGAGATGAAGGGGGCATTGTGGAAGGGGAAATGTGGAGATGAAGGGGGCATTGTGGAAGGGGCAATTTGGAGATTGGGGGTCATTGTGGAAGGGGCAATGTGGAGATGAACGGGCATTGTGGAAGGGGCACTGTGAAGATGAAAGGGACATTGTAGAGTTGAAGGGGGCATTGTGGAAGGGGCAATTTGGAGATATGGGGGCATTGTGGAGATGGGGGCAATGTGGAGATGAAGGGGCAATTTGGAGATTGGGAGGCAATGTGGAGGTGGCCAATGTGGTTGAGGGGGTCTGGGGCCAATGTGATTGGGGGGGGGCATGGCAAATCTTGCACCAGGGCCCGGTGGCTTCTAGTTACGCCTCTGTCTGCATGCTAATTACGTTATGTGCTGCACATAGACCTTTATTAGCATATGGTGCTGCACTGCACTATATCACTTCCTAGAAATAAAATAATCAATATCTCCTAAACCAGGGCTAGTCAGTCTTTACATTTCCAGCCTTTGAGGATAATACTTTCCATCATCACCAACCAGCAAACAGTGGCAGTCCTCTGGGGGATCCCCAGACCCCAAAAAGTAGAATCCATGCACAATACTAAGATTAAGGAAAAAGTAATAATGTGAAAAATTGCAGAGAACTGAAAACACGGAACATTTGTTGTTATAGCCACCAAAGAGATGTGTATAAGTTAGCTTACCTTGTGCTTTAGTAATTTTGAAGAGAACGCCTGCAATAAACAATATGGTATGTTATAATATGCACCTCCATGTAATAATGGTACTCTAGGGTACAGCCGAGAAATGAGTGTACTAATAAAATATGTATTAATTAAAGTGGATAAATTCTGGGGGAAATGAACAGCACTGTATGGGACAAATACATTAAATTTGTTTTCAATTAGGGCTTTTAACCCCTTGAATTCTAGACAGGTTGCTAATGCATTGCAAAGCCTTTGAGTGCCAGAGCAGTGCTCAAAGCATTGTTGTACCCCACAGACAATTAAAGGATTAAGAGATGGCTCCAGGAAAAATAGGAGGAAGATTAGAGAAGAAGTGAGAAGACAGAGTAAAGGGGAAGGACTAGGGTATGAAAGGGTACAGATACAACCAAATGAAAGGTGTAGCTGTTTGACTCAACTATATAGACTGACTACTACAGAGCAGTCATTCCTTGCTTCAGTCCACAGGACAAATCAATGGTACCATTTTATGGATATCCCTGATTAACCGTTTGACTGCCCACAATGTTATTTTTTTTCTCCTTATCCCTTGGCTGGCAGAAGGGTTTATTCCCTTAAATGGATAGTAATACTTTGTTTTATCTTTATTTTATTTTGTAGGCATTAAAAAAACAATATAAGTCTTATCTCTCAAACCTTTATGGTTTGAGAGATAGTCACAAGCAAAGTTTCCCCTCCCTCCCCTTTTACCTAGTGTAAGCCATCTCTTCTCAGATGTGGAATGCAGTCCATAGACCAGACAGATAACAGCAGGGGACAATCTTCTTCCTATGAGAACAATGAAAGACCTGCCCTCCCTTGACAAGTTTTTCAGGTTTTTCCCTTATCTTAATTGAAGATTGTCCCCCTCTGCAGTCTACCTGGGCACCTCTGTTCTGATCTGGCTGAGCAGTGTTACATCAGTAAAAGGGGTGGGAGGGGGATACTTTGTCATTGAATTACTCTTGAACTACAACTCTGACAGAACTGAAATAACACTCTCCAAAGTCCAAATACTATGATGATTAATTAGAGCTGCTTTTATTATGAAACATTACTATCCCTTTAAGTAATAGTGAGTATTATCAAAGTGTCTATCACGCCATAAACCAGGGAAGGTGAAGTATCATGCCTGGAGAAGAGTTTCCAGTGGACAAGAGGAGAAGCGAAGGGGAGTTCATGAAGAGACAGTGACCAGAGGTCAGATCTGGTCGAGGCAAGCATATCCAGAAGCGGTGTTTTCTTTTATGCCTTTTCTACTTGAAACATGGAGTCCAACAGATTGCATTTAGAGTGGATTGTGCTGTTTCGTTTTTCTTCATTTTCATGCTATTATTTTTAATTTATCTAGAGAAACAGATTAGTTTTAGGATTGTTTGGAAGCAGCCGCCCTATCGTGTTTGAGGTTCTATCTGCGGATCACCACTCCACCTAGTGGAGACAGGGGGGAAATCCCTCCACAAGCCTGTGTGCTAGAGTGACTGATAACATCTCTCTGACCACTGGAAAACATGAGTGAAACTGACTATATGTGCAATTTCCATTTACAGTAATTGTATTACACGATTTGGCTCTTCTCTACTCTTTTATTTTATACTAGTTGAACAGCCCGTTACACGGGCCACAGTGTCACAGCCACCCGGTCGTGGGGCAGTCATGCGCAGTAGAGACTGCCCGCGCCACGGTTGATACAGAGATGAACGCTCCTACGGAGCCCCCAGCTCTGTACCACCCGCTGCGCGGGCAGTCTCTACTGCGCATGACTGCAGCGCGCGCAGCAGTGTCTACTGCGCATGTCGCGGCATTACACACGATTTACTGAATTATTATATAGGATTAGTAGAAGAGCCCATGTACACGGGCCACAGTGGCAGGCGGTCGCGGTGCAGTTATGCCCAGTAGAGACTGCCCGCTCTGCGGCTGATACAGAGCTGGACGCTCCAAAGTCAGACCTCTGGTCTGACTTCAAAGCACCCCACTCTGTCTCAGCCTTGTCACGGGCAGTCTCTACTGCGCATGACTGCGTCGTTACAAACTTTGTAGCAAATTATTATATAGGATTGTTGGTTGGGATTTCGGAACCGCTCAGGGGGGAGCGTGTCATTTTGAGGCAGACTACTATCCTGTGGAGTTCTACTCCAGATACTGCATCTGAGGGCAGTTTATATTCCTCAGCTGCTAATTTCACTGGATTTGGTGTATACCACTGTCCAGCATTTTCATTTGTGAGTATGCACCTATGGGTGTTTGGTGGTGGCCATTGAAGTCTTATTGATCCTGCACAGGGGCGCTTGTGGTTTTCTCTTCCCCTCCCTTCTTTTTTTGCTACAGCAATGCTTTTTGTACCCTTCTGGCACCAAAATGGATAAGCACAGGTAGGTGCTCCACTGATTACCCATATGCAGCCAAACACGGGTATCCTGAAAGCCTGACGTGCTGGGGTGTCCTGAAAACTAATGTTGACACACAATGCTATACAGTATCCTTAATCCCTTAACCCCTTAACGAACGTCTGCGTGTCGCAGTCACTAAAGGACCATGGAGCATTTTTTTTTTATTCAGATCCCGGACTCCACGAACGGCGTGCAGCCGCGGGGGGAGCCCGGAATTCCATGACGGTCATAGTAAGTCATGAGTCGTTAAGTCAGATCTACCCATGACGTACTATGACCGTCAAGGGTCGTTAAGGGGTTAAGGACCAATGCCGTGCCAGGACCGTAACGGATGTCCTCCATTTAATGACCAGTGACAGTCCTGGCACATCATTGAATACAGGGGTCCCCCCCCCGAACGGCGGGGGAAAAAATGCCCCATGGTCCATAACTGCCAGCCACAGTCCTTAAGGGGTTAAGTTCTACCAAAAAAGTGCTAGTAATCAACAACGTAAAACTATTGATATTCAATATAATTGGTTTTATAATTCATTTCCTTTTGTCATGTTTTGCGAATTAGTAGGTGCCACTAGAAAAAGTTACATGTGAACATATTTTAAGCCGCGGTTGGTCAAATTCAGTCCTCAAGGGCTATGAACTGGCCAGGATTGTGAGGATTTCCCTGATGAAACACATGTGAGTGGATCATTTTGATTGACACACCTGTGCTCAAGTCAGATAATCCTTAAATCCTGTTACTAAGCCTTGAGGACTGAACTTGGACACACCTGTATAAGCAATATACAGTAGTGACTCTCGATGTCAGTCCTCTGGTTACAGTACCAGTGCATGTTTTTAAGATATCCCGACTTGATTGCAGGTGTATAATATGTAACTCATTGACTGTGGCTAATCCACTTGTGCTTGTGTAGGGATATCTTGAAAATATGACATTTTACTGCACCTCAAGGACTGAAGTGTGATTCACTGATCTAGTGCAGAGGTGTCCAAGTTCAGTCCTCAATGAGTGTGTGCAACTGGTACTTAAAGGGTTAACATTTAGTGAATTCAGTGTTCATTTATATGCCCTATTGACTTCTTTTTGTCTCATTTTGTGTGTGTATGTGTGTGTGTGTGTGTGTGTTTGTCTGTGCCTGGGTGTGTGTCAATATGTCTGTGTGAGTGTGCCTGTGTGTGCATTTGTGTCTCTCTGTCTGTGTGTGACTGTTTGCATGTATATGTCTGTGTGTGTGTGTCTGTGTGTGTATGTCTGTATGTGTGTGTGTGCCTGTGTGTGTGTCTGTATGTGTGTGTGTGTGTTTGCCTGTGTGTGTCTGTATGTGGGTGCCTGTGTGTAAGTGTGTGTGTCTGTGTGTGGATGTGTCAGTGTCTGTGTGTGTCTCTGTGTGTGTGTGTGTGTGTCTGTGTGTGACTGTTTGTATGTATATGTCTGTGTGTGTGTGTGTGTGTGTGTGTGTGTCTGTGTGTGTGTGTGTGTGTGTGTGTGTGTGTATGTGGGTGTCTGTGTGTAAGTGTGTCTGTGTGTGGATGTGTCAGTGTCTGTGTGTGTCTGTGTGTAAGTGTGTGTGTCTGTGTGTGGATGTGTGTAAGTGTGTGTGTGTCTGTGTGTGGATGTGTCAGTGTCTGTGGGTGCCTGTGTGTAAGTGTGTGTGTCTGTGTGTGGATGTGTCAGTGTCTGTGTGTGTCTGTGTGTAAGTGTGTGTGTGTGTGTGTCTGTGTGTGGATGTGTCAGTGTCTGTGTGTGTCTGTGTGTAAGTGTGTGTGTCTGTGTGTGGATGTGTGTAAGTGTGTGTGTGTCTGTGTGTGGATGTGTCAGTGTCTGTGGGTGCCTGTGTGTAAGTGTGTGTGTCTGTGTGTGGATGTGTCAGTGTCTGTGTGTGTCTGTGTGTAAGTGTGTGTGTGTGTGTGTGTCTGTGTGTGGATGTGTCAGTGTCTGTGTGTGTCTGTGTGTAAGTGTGTGTGTGTGTGTGTGTCTGTGTGTGGATGTATCAGTGTCTGTGTGTAAGTGTGTGTGTGTGTGTGTGTCTGTGTGTGTGGATGTGTCAGTGTCTGTGTGTAAGTGTGTGTGTGTGTCTGTGTGTGGATGTGTCAGTGTGTGGGTGGGTGTCAGCTGGTGTGTGTGTCTATCGGTCTGTCTGGTCGGTCTGTCTGTCAGCTTTGGAATATATGTATATAAATGGCCAATATTTTTCTTACCTAACAAGAAGAGATGGACTGTTCCCCACCGATGTAGTCCCTTCATGGTCATGTACATTTGACAAAAGAAGATCTCTGCTTATCAAAGAGAGGTGTATTTTCTTCATTGATGTTTATACCCTGCACTGTATCCTAACCCCTCCCTGTTAATCTGATTATCCACATTACCTGGCAGTGTGTCATATACCACACACACAGGTGAGACTTCATACTTCTCCTTTCATGTAATCCACACAGGAATGTTCATTGGATATGGACCAAATGGTAGATGGCTGAATAAGCTATGCAGGGTAACAGAACTGTACTGGATTGATAGACATAAATATGAGATGGATTGATAGACAGACATACTGACAAACAGATAGATAGATAGATAGATAGATAGATAGATAGATAGATAGATAGATAGATAGATAGATAGACAGACTATAGTTATTATAATATCTTTTCACATGCCCATTAGTCCCAATATCCACTGATTCCTAATAAAGTGTGATTTTCAGAAATCAAACTTGCCAGTTGTCAGTGCTATAATATGCCACACAGTGCATCAACTCAGCTGTATCTGTATGTGTTCATATTTCTGTTTCTATGTATATATGTATGAAACCTTTCTCTCTCTGTCATTCTCTCTGTCTCTGACTGTCTTTCTCTTGCTCTGTCTGTCTCAGCCTATTTCTCTCTATCTTTCTCTCTGTCCCTGTTTCTCTCTCTTTCTCTGCCTATCTTTTTCTGTCTCTGTCTCTCTCTCTCATTCTTGCTCACTCTCTGTATCCCTATCTCTGCCTATCTTTTTCTGTCTCTGTCTCTGTCTCTCTCTCATTCTTGCTCACTCTCTGTATCCCTATCTCTGCCTATCTTTTTCTTTCTCTGTCTCTCTCTCTCTCATTCTTGCTCACTC
Source organism: Rhinophrynus dorsalis (assembly GCA_037306005.1). NCBI lineage: Eukaryota > Metazoa > Chordata > Amphibia > Anura > Rhinophrynidae > Rhinophrynus > Rhinophrynus dorsalis. Next base: position 169,300,368 of record CM074726.1, on the reverse strand, counting down.
TCTGTATCCCTATCTCTGCCTATCTTTTTCTGTCTCTGTCTCTCTCTCTCATTCTTGCTGACTCTCTGTATCCCTATCTCTGCCTATTTTTTTCTGTCTCTGTCTCTCTCTCTCATTCTTGCTCACTCTCTGTATCCCTATCACTGCCTATTTTTTTCTGTCTCTCTCTCTCTCTCTCTCTCATTCTTGCACACTCTGTATCCCTATCTCTGTCCCTCTCTTGTTATTTCTCTGCTTATTTTTTCCTGTCTCACTTTATCTCTCTTTTTTTGTTCTCTCCTTCTCTTTGTTCCTGCTCTTTCACTCTGTCTCTCTCTGTCTCTCTGTCTTCCCTCTATCGCTCGGTCTTCCATCTATCTATCTGTTTTCCTCATGTACCCACAGAAGATGCTATTGTTGACAGTCAATAAAAGATAATGATCTTAATTGTTCTCTGAACACAGACAAATTGTTCTTCCTCTTGACTCAGCTCTATAATATTCAGGTGTATTGTTGGTATAAGTAGGCTGAGGGGTGTGTACATATTCAAGTTCATATATTTTACTGTATAGGTAGGTAAACAAATAGAAACCCAAGAGAAATAGATAAACAGGACGGAACTTTATGGTTAGCTTGTAAAGACAGAGAGACAAACAGAGCCACAGAAAGACAGACACATAGCTATTAATAGGTATCAAAAGATAGATAGATAGATAGATAGATAGATAGATAGATAGATAGATAGATATGAGATAGATAGATAGATAGATAGATAGATAGATAGATAGATAGATATGAGATAGATAGATAGATAGATAGATAGATAGATAGATAGATATGAGATAGATAGATAGATAGATAGATAGATAGATAGATAGATAGAAGTGCAGACTTTCAGCTTTAATTTAAGGGGTCGAACAAAAATACTGTATGAAATGTTTAGAAATTGCAAACATTTTCATACACAGTCCCCTTATTTCAGGGCCGCAAATGTAATTGGACAAATTAACACAATCATAAACAAAATGTTCATTTTTAATACTTTGTCGAGAATTTTTTGTAGGCAATGACTGCTTGAAGTCTGGAACGCATGAACATCGCCAAACGCTGGGTTTCCTCCTTTGCGATGCTTTGCCAGACCTTTACTGCAGTTGTCTTCAGTTGCTGTTTGTTCCTGGGTCTTTCTGTCTTAAATTTGTCTTCAACAAGTGAAATGCATGCTTGATCGGGTTGAGATCAGGTGATTGACTCATCCAGTGCAGAATATTCCACTTCTTTGCCTTAAAAAACTACTGTGTTGCTTTCGCAGTATGTTTTGGGTCATTGTACATCTGAAAAGTGAAGCGCCATCCAATCAACGTCGCTGAATTTGGCTGAATCTGAGAAAACAATATATCCCTATACATTTCAGAATTAATTCGGCTGCTTCTGTCTTCTGTCATCAATACACACTAGTGACCCAGTGCCATTGAAAGCCATGCATGTCCATGCCATCACACTGCCTCCACCATGTTATACAGATGATGTGGTATGCTTTGGATCATGAGCCGTTCCAAGCCTTCTCCATACTTTTTTTTCCTATCATTCTGGTACAGGTTGATCTTAGTTTCACCTGTCCAAAGAATGCTGTTCCAGAACTGTGATTTTTTTTTAGAAATTTTTTTTTTGGCAAAGTCTAATCTGCCCTCTCTATTCTTGAGGCTTATGAATGGTTTGCAGGTATAGAAAGAGTAAGTCGAGCACTCATAAAAATAAAACTTCCATTTATTGTAAAAATGTTAAAAACACATATTTGTCAGTATATAAGCCCAATGTTTCAGTCCCCTTTGAGACTTTCCTCAGGGACGACAACATTACCGAATGCCTTGTGCGTTACTTCGTTTTATTGTCTCACTTTGAGTTTGGCACCAGAATAGCGTGCTCCGGTTGTGATAGCAACCCAGGACCCCATCCCTACCGAACCCAAAGCTGTAAATACTCAATAATCGCATATTACTTTGGACTCAATTTACTCAACTACCAAATATCTACAATATATAAAATCCTATCAACATGCGGGCTGATCAAATATAGCTTATTAAACTAAATTGTTCATTAAGCCCATTGGGTGACAGAGTTCGTAGCGTATATATATCCAAAATATCTCTCGCCTGGATAACCTAGCTTCTCTGTCACCACCCCCGTGTTGTCTGCTTAACCACTTCAAAAGGATAACACTTAAGATCTTTCACACTGTGTTTCAATTTAATGAATTGCCTGGCTACCGGGGATCTTTTCAGTTTGCTGTCAGTGACAGTATTGTTTAGTTCCCTGATTATCAAGGAGCGATGTTCCCTCATCCGCTCCTTGAAAGGTCTACTGGTATTTCCGACATAACACATATTGCAAGGGCACAAAAGTAAATAGATGACAAATGATGTGGTGCAAGTAATATAATTTGTGACCATGATCTTAAAGTCACATTGTGGTACTGTAAAAGTCGCTCCGCTAATCATGTGAGAGCATGTAACACAGCCTGGACACCTAAATGTACCATCTTTGTTGGTCTACTTGATGTCTCATATTTACTAATTGGGTCAGAACATACAAGTTCATGCTTATGTTCCTCCCTCTTTATATGCAAATATAGAGGGTGCTACCAGCTACCAGATCCCAATGCTTTCTGATAGATTTCTGTAACAATGTGGATATGTCTGTAGAGGTTGTAACTATTGTCATCCAATCATAATTTTTTCATATTGCCACATGTAGGAATTGGCATAGGAGGGTGCCATAGGGGACCCCATCGTCGTCCCAGCAGTTTGTACATAGATGCTATCCTCAAATTTGAAGTAATTTTGGTTTAGAATTAGATTAATCGTACCAACAATGTAATCAATTACATCAAATGAATAATCTTTACTGTCCTCCATAAGCTGCCACGCTGCTGTTTTGCCTCATAGTAAAAATGAGACATCAAGTAGACCAGCAAAGACCGGTACATTTAGGTGTCCAGGCTGTGTTACATGCTCGCACATGATTAGCGGAGCGTCTTTTACAGTACCACGATATGACTTTAAGATCACGGTAAAAGATTATATTACTTGCACCACATCATTTGTCATCTACTTACTTTTGCGCCCATGTAATATGTGTTACGTCGGAAAGACCTGTAGACCTTTCAAGCAGCGGATGAGGGAACATCGCTCCTTGATAATCAGGGAACTAAACAATACTGTCACTGACCAGCAATTGAAAAGATCCCAGGTAGCCAGGCACTTCATTAAATTGAAACACAGTGTGAAAGATCTTAAGTGGTTAAGCAGACAACATGGGGGATGACAGAGAAGCTAGGTTATCCAGGCGAGAGATGTTTTGGATATATATACGCTACGAACTCTGTCACCCAATGGACTTAATGAACAATTTAGTTTAATAAGCTATATTTGATCAGCCCGCATGTTTATAGGATTTTATACATTGTAGATATTTGGTAGTTGTGTAAATTGAGTCCAAAATAATATGCGATTATTGAGTATTTACAGCTTTGGGTTTAGTAGGGATGGGGTCCTTGGTTGCTATGACAACCGGAGCACGCTATTCTGGCGCCAAACTCAAAGTGAGTAGTGATGATCGAGCACCCCAATGCTCGGGTGTTCGGGTGCTCTGACCGAGCGCCCCCGGAGGCTCGAGTGCTCGGCCGAGCACCCGAGCCCCATTGAAGTCAATGGGAGGACTCGAGCATTACACCAGGCACCCCCTGCTCTGATGAGGGGAGGGTGCCTGGTCCATAGGAAAAGGGCAGAAAATGATGGAAACACCACAGAAATGGTTCAGGGACAGCATAGGGAGGATGTCTGGATGCATCTTGGACTCCAACGTCGCTGCTGGGAACGATCTTTCGCCCGTAGTACGCCATTTTTACAGACTGACCGTAAAACACACAAAAAGGAAGATAAAAACGACTTTAGGCGAAAAATTGTTACCAAACAGTATTTGCTGTATATTTACTTGTATATCATCTGCAAATTCTGCAAAAAATGTCATTGATTTTTCAGAACTGGGGCCATGATTAAGAGGGAAATGTGCGCAGAGGCAAATTCTCCCAAAAATGTCCTCGATTTTTCTGAACTGAGGCCATGATTAAGAGGGAAACGTGCGCAGAGGCAAATTCTCCCAAAAATTTCCTCGATTTTTCTCAACTGAGGCCATGATTAAGAGGGAAACGTGCGCAGAGGCAAATTCTCCCAAAAATTTCCTCGATTTTTCTGAACTGGGGCCATGATTAAGAGGGAAACGTGCGCTGAGCCGACCATCTAAAACATTATGGGTGAGGGTCTGCTGCGGAGCTGACCATCCTAAACATTATATGCGAAGGCCTGCTAGTGAGCTGACGCTATAAAACATTATGTGAGAGGGCCCGCTAGAGAGCTGACCCAATAAAACATTATATGAGAAGGCCCGCTGGTGAGCTGACCTATACAAAAATTGTCAAACTGCGCCCGCTGGTGAGCTGGCCCTATATAAAAATTATATCACTGGGCCCGCTGGTGAGCTGGCCCTATATAAAAATTATATCACTGGGCCCGCTGGTGAGCTGGCCCTATATAAAAATTATATCACTGGGCATATGGAAGAGAGTCAACCATATACCCGTTTTTTGGGTGGAAGGGGTGAATGGGAATACAGAGTATTCCCATCATTGTAAATAACATATATAAAGTGACTTTATGTTCACCCGGGGCTTTCCTCCAGTGGAGTGGAGAAGTCAGGGGAAATCCAGGCCTTGTTCATTTTTATAAGTGTCAACCTATCAGCATTTTCGGTGGAAAGGCGGATACGCTTATCTGTTATGATGCCACCAGCAGCACTAAATACCCGCTCAGACAGAACGCTGGCGGCAGGGCAGGCCAGCACCTCCAAGGCGTAGAGTGCCAGTTCATACCACGTGTCCAGCTTGGACACCCAGTAGTTGTAAGGCACAGAGGGATCATTGAGGACGCTGACACGGTCTGCTACGTACTCCTTCACCATCTTCCAAAACTTTTCCCTCCTTGTGACACTAGGCTGCGCATCAGGGTGAGGGTGCTGGCGGGGTGTCATGAAGGTGTCCCACGCCTTGGAGAGTGTTGCCCTGCCTTTGTCGGAACTGCTGTGTGCTCCCCTTTTCTCCCCTTCTCGGTTGGCCAAGGTAGCACGTACTCTGCCGCCAGCATTGTCAGATGGAAAATTTTGGAGCAATTTTTCAACAAGAACCTTCTGGTATTGCACCATTTTGCTTGTCCTCTCCACCGGAGGAATGAGAGATGAGAAATTCTCTTTGTAGCGGGGGTCCAGAAGGGTGAACACCCAGTAATCCGTGTTGTCTAAAATGCGTGTAACGCGTGGGTCACGGGAAAGGCAGCCTAACATAAAGTCAGCCATGTGTGCCAGAGTACCAACAGGCAAGATTTCGCTGTCCTCACCAGGAGGATGACTCTCAATCTCCTCATCCTCTTCCTCCTCTTCTGCCCACCCACGCTGAAGAGATGGAACTAAAGTTCCATGGCTACCCTCTGTAGCGGAGGCAACCGTGTCTTCCTCCTCCTCCTCCTCCTCCGCCTCCTCCAATTGTCGCTGAGAAGACGAAGTGAGGGTGCTCTGGCTATCACCTTGTGTAAGCTCTTCCTCCCGCATTTCCACCTCTTCCACATGCAAAGCGTCGGTTTTAATTGTGAGCAGCGAGCGTTTCAGTAGACACAGAAGTGGGATGGTTACACTGATAATAGCGTTATCGCCGCTCACCATCTGTGTCGATTCCTCAAAATTGCGTAAAACCTCACAGAGGTCTGACATCCATTCCCACTCCTCACTTCTGATTACAGGAAGTTGAACGGAGAGGCGACGACCGTGTAACAGCTGGTACTCCACTACTGCCCTCTGCTGCTCACAAAGCCGGGCCAACATGTGGAAGGTGGAGTTCCAGCGCGTGCTCACGTCACACAGCAGCCGGTGAGCTGGCAATTGTAAGCGCTGCTGCAGCTTCAACAGGCCGGCTGAAGCTGTTGATGACTTACGGAAATGTGCACACACGCGGCGCACCTTGGTCAAGAGATCATGCAAATTGGGGTAGGTTTTTAGAAATCGCTGAACCACTAAATTAAATACATGCGCTAGGCATGGTACGTGTGTGAGCTTGCCGAGCTCCAAAGCCGCCACCAAGTTACGCCCATTATCACACACAACCATGCCTGGTTGCAGGTTGAGTGGCGAGAGCCACTGCTCGGTCTGGTGACTAATCCCCTGCAACAGCTCTGAGGCCGTGTGCTGTTTGTCCCCAAGGCAGATCAGCTTCAGCACGGCCTGTTGACGCTTCCCCACTGCAGTGCTACACTGCTTCCAGCTACCGGCTGATGGGTGAGTGGCGCTGCGCGCAGAGAATTCGGAGGTGGAAACGGAGGAGGAGGAGCCAATAACGTAGGTGCTGGTGGAAACCCTGATGGAGGTAGGGCCCGCAATCCTCGGCGTGGGTAGCACCTGTGCCATCCCAGTGTCCGAGTCTCTCACAGCCTCCACGACATTCACCCAGTGTGCCGTCAGGGAAATGTAGCGTCCCTGGCCACAAGCACTTGTCCATGTGTCAGTCGTTAAGTGGACCTTCCCAGTAACTGCGTTGGTCAGGGCACGGGTGATGTTACGAGACACATGGTGGTGTAAGGCGGGGACGGCACACCGGGAAAAGTAGTGGCGGCTGGGGACTGCGTACCGAGGGACAGCTGCTGCCATCAGGCTGCAGAAGGACTCAGTCTCCACAAGCCTAAATGGCAGCATTTCGATGGCCAGTAATTTGGAAAGGTGTGAGGTTAGTGCTATGGCCTGTGGGTGGGTGGCTGGGTATTTTTGCTTGCGCTCAAATGCCTGGGGTAACGACATTTGGAAGCTGCGCTGGGACAGGGAAGTGGATGTGGTCGCTGATGGTGCTTCAGATGGTACAGGTGCAGGGCGGGAGGTATGCGGGCCTGCGCCTTCGACAGGCGATTGGCCGGCACCGAAAACAGGGGAAGAGGAGGCAGTGGTGTGGCCTGCAGACACAGATTGGCGATCCGGGCGTTCCTCCCACTTATTACGGTGCTTGGATGCCATGTGTCGGATCATGCTGGTGGTGGTGAGGTTGCTAGTGTTCATGCCTCGGCTCATTCTGGTGTGGCACAGGTTGCAAACTACAATTCTTTTGTCGTCCGCACTTTCCTTAAAAAAACGCCATACCGCGGAACACCTAGCCCTTGGCAAGGGAGATTTACGCAAGGGGGTGCTCCGTGGAACATTTGCGGGCCGGTTTGGTGCGGTCCGCCTTCTTTCTGTATCCACACCACTGCCTCTTCCAGCCTGTTGCGGTGCTGCAGATGGCTCACCCTCAGGACTGCTGTCATCGCTCGGCTCTACACCTTCCCAGGTGGGGTCAGTCACCTCATCGTCCACCAAGTCCTCCTCCACTTCCTCACTCTGATCATCCTCCTCATGTCTTGATCCCACCACATACTCAGTCATTGACAACTGTATATCATCCTCCTCATCAAGGTCTTGAGACAGTAATAGTGGTTGATTTAATGGCAACTGTGTCTCATCATCATCATCATCCACTTCCTTTGACCTTAAATGCCGTTCCCCTCTGTCATCTTCTTGTGATTGGGTACCCTCTAGAGGTTGTGAATCAGGGCACAAGATGTCATGTTCCTCTGCAAGCGTGCTTGGAGAGAGGTTCAAATTAAGGATTGGTGATGAGACAAGCTCCTCACTATATCCCAGTGTGGGATCACTTCTTTGACCAGACCCTCTATGGTGGGAGGAAGGATGATCAGGGTGAGGAGTATGTTGACCAGACTCTTGGCTACTGAGAGTGGATTTGGTGGAAGACAGGGTGGTGCTTAACCGACTGGAAGCAGTATCAGCTGAAATCCAACCGACCACCTGTTCGCAGTGGTCTGACCTCGAGAGTGATGTCCTGCGATGTAAACTGAGACATGAAGCTAGGTATGGTGGATGTCTTTCTGTCTTGTGCTCTGGCACCAGGCACAGTTTCTACGCGTCCTGACCCGCGCCCTGAACTATCAGGATCACGTCCACTTCCCCGTCCCTTTTTACCCGCCTTCTTCATATTACACGGAATATGTGCTGCAAATCTGCAACTTTGCACAGTAAACAGAATGTTCTCCTAATACGCAACTTTGCACACTAAACAGAATGTGCTTCTTATCTGCGGCTAGGCACAGTGAATGGAATATGTGACTTTGATATTTTACACTTTGCACAGTAAACAGAATGTTCTCCTAATATGCAACTTTGCACACTAAACAGAATGTGCTTCTTATCTGCGGCTAGGCACAGTGAATGGAATATGTGACTTTGATATTTTACACTTTGCACAGTTAACAGAATGTTCTCCTAATATGCAACTTTGCACACTAAACAGAATGTGCTTCTTATCTGCGGCTAGACACAGTGAATGGAATATGTGACTTTGATATTTTACACTTTGCACACTAAACAGAATGTTCTCCTAATACGCAACTTTGCACACTAAACAGAATGTGCTTCTTATCTGCGGTTAGACACAGTGAATGGAATATGTGACTTTGATATTTTACACTTTGCACAGTTAACAGAATGTTCTCCTAATACGCAACTTTACACACAAAACAGAATGTGCTTCTTATCTGCGGTTAGACACAGTGAATGGAATATGTGACTTTGATATTTTACACTTTGCACAGTAAACAGAATGTTCTCCTAATATGCAACTTTGCACACTAAACAGAATGTGCTTCTTATCTGCGGCTAGGCACAGTGAATGGAATATGTGACTTTGATATTTTACACTTTGCACAGTTAACAGAATGTTCTCCTAATACGCAACTTTGCACACTAAACAGAATGTGCTTCTTATCTGCGGCTAGGCACAGTGAATGGAATATGTGACTTTGATATTTTACACTTTGCACACTAAACAGAATGTTCTCCTAATATGCAACTTTGCACACTAAACAGAATGTGCTTCTTATCTGCGGCTAGGCACAGTGAATGGAATATGTGACTTTGATATTTTACACTTTCCACAGTTAACAGAATGTTCTCCTAATACGCAACTTTGCACACTAAACAGAATGTGCTTCTTATCTGCGGCTAGGCACAGTGAATGGAATATGTGACTTTGATATTTTACACTTTGCACACTAAACAGAATGTTCTCCTAATACGCAACTTTGCACACTAAACAGAATGTGCTTCTTATCTGCGGTTAGACACAGTGAATGGAATATGTGACTTTGATATTTTACACTTTGCACAGTTAACAGAATGTTCTCCTAATACGCAACTTTCCACACTAAACAGAATGTGCTTCTTATCTGCGGTTAGACACAGTGAATGGAATATGTGACTTTGATATTTTACACTTTGCACAGTTAACAGAATGTTCTCCTAATACGCAACTTTCCACACTAAACAGAATGTGCTTCTTATCTGTGGCTAGGCACAGTGAATGGAATATGTGACTTTGATATTTTACACTTTGCACAGTAAACAGAATGTTCTCCTAATATGCAACTTTGCACGCTAAACAGAATGTGCTTCTTATCTGCGGCTAGGCACAGTGAATGGAATATGTGACTTTGATGTTTTACACTTTGCACAGTTAACAGAATGTTCTCCTAATACGCAACTTTCCACACTAAACAGAATGTGCTTCTTATCTGCGGCTAGGCACAGTGAATGGAATATGTGACTTTGATATTTTACACTTTGCACAGTAAACAGAATGTTCTCCTAATATGCAACTTTGCACACTAAACAGAATGTGCTTCTTATCTGCGGCTAGGCACAGTGAATGGAATATGTGACCTTGATATTTTACTCTTTGCACAGTTAACAGAATGTTCTCCTAATACGCAACTTTCCACACTAAACAGAATGTGCTTCTTATCTGCGGCTAGGCACAGTGAATGGAATATGTGACTTTGATATTTTACACTTTGCACAGTAAACAGAATGTTCTCCTAATATGCAACTTTGGACACTAAACAGAATGTGCTTCTTATCTGCGGCTAGGCACAGTGAATGGAATATGTGACTTTGATATTTTACACTTTGCACAGTAAACAGAATGTTCTCCTAATACGCAACTTTCCACACTAAACAGAATGTGCTTCTTATCTGCGGCTAGGCACAGTGAATGGAATATGTGACTTTGATATTTTACACTTTGCACAGTAAACAGAATGTTCTCCTAATATGCAACTTTGCACACTAAACAGAATGTGCTTCTTATCTGTGGTTAGACACAGTGAATGGAATATGTGACTTTGATATTTTACACTTTGCACAGTAAACAGAATGTTCTCCTAATATGCAACTTTGCACACTAAACAGAATGTGCTTCTTATCTGCGGCTAGGCACAGTGAATGGAATATGTGACTTTGATATTTTACACTTTGCACAGTAAACAGAATGTTCTCCTAATATGCAACTTTGCACACTAAACAGAATGTGCTTCTTATCTGCGGTTAGACACAGTGAATGGAATATGTGACTTTGATATTTTACAGTTTGCACAGTTAACAGAATGTTCTCCTAATATGCAACTTTGCACACTAAACAGAATGTGCTTCTTATCTGCGGTTAGACACAGTGAATGGAATATGTGACTTTGATATTTTACACTTAGCACACTAAACAGAATGTTCTCCTAATACGCAACTTTGCACACTAAACAGAATGTGCTTCTTATCTGCGGTTAGACACAGTGAATGGAATATGTGACTTTGATATTTTACACTTTGCACACTAAACAGAATGTTCTGCTAATCTGAAACTTTGCACAATAAACAGAATGTGCTGCTAATCTGAAACTTTGCACTCTAAAAAGAATGTGCTGCTAATCTGCAACTTTGCACACTGAACAGAATGTGCTCTAATCTGCAACTTTGCACACTAAAAAGAATGTGCTGCTAATCTGCAACTTTGCACACTGAACAGAATGTGCTCTAATCTGCAACTTTGCACACTAAACAGAATGTGCTGCTAATCTGCGGCTAGGCACAGTGAACGGAATATGTGACGTTTTTTTTTATATCTCTGCCCCCCCAAACAAAATAAACTGCTGCCCCCACACACAGTAGTCCTAAAAAGGACTTTTGGGTCTTTTTTTTTTTTTAAATCGCTTTTCTTCTCCCTACACTGACTTTCACTTCCTATCCTCATCTCTCCCTGGCTAAGACTGAGCCGAACTCGCTGGTCAGGTGCTATACAGCACCCGATCACGGGTTCTGGCCAGCCAATCAGTGTAATGCCAGCAGCCAACATGGCTGCTGGCATTACACTGATGTCAGAGCCTCCCTGCACGTTTATTGGCTGCGCAGCAGCCGCGAAACGTGCGGGGAGGAGACCCGAACATGGCGGGCGAGCACATGCGGTACTCGTACTAGTACCGCCATGTGCCGAGCAGAGCGATGCTCAAGCCGAACCGAGCTTCGGCCGAGCATGCTCGCTCATCACTAAAAGTGAGACAATAAAACGAAGTAACGCACAAGGCATTCGGTAATGTTGTAGTCCCTGAGGAAAGTCCCAAAGGGGACTGAAACGTTGGGCTTATATGCTGGCAAATATGTGTTTTTAACATTTTTACAATAAATGGAAGTTTTATTTTTATTTTTATGGGTGGTCGACTTACTCTTTCTATACCTGTTTGACACTTCTTTAAGTCTGGAGCACCTCATCTTTAAAGAAGCTTGTGCAGCGATACTTGGGAAGTGTTTATGAATGGTTTGCACCTTGTGTTGATCTTTCTGTATTTGCTCTTGTGAAGTCTTCTCTTTATGGTAGACTTAGGTAATGATATGCCTACCTCCTGAAGGGTGTTCTTCACTTGGCTGGATGTTGTGAAGGGGTTTTTCTTTACCATGGAAAGGATCCTACAATCATCCACCACTGTTGTCTGCCGTGGACGTCCAGGCATTTTTGTGTTGCAGAGTTCACCAGTGCGTTTCTTTTTTCTCAGAATGTACCAAGCTGTTGATTTGGCCACTCCTAATGTTCCTGCTATCTCTTTGTTTTTTTGGGGTTTTTTTGCAACATAAGTATGGCCTGTTTCACTTGTATTGAGAGCTCCTTTGACCGCATGTTGTGGGTTCACAGCAACAGCTTCCAAATGTGAATGCCACACCTGGAATTAACTCCAAAGGGGAGATTCACTAAGCGGTAATAAAGAGGTGATGAAGACATGATAAAGTGGAGATGACTTCTCCAGTTTATCACTTCTCCAGTTCCTAGGTTATTCTATGTAGTGTATGCACTAAGAGTTCTTCAAGTTTGGAGATCTTAGTGAATAGGCTCCACAGAATAACATAGGAACTGGAGAGGTGATAAAATGGAGAAGTCATCTCCACTTTATCACCTCTTTATCACTGCTTAGTGAATCTCCTCCCAGACCTTTTACCTGCTTAACTGATGAAGAAATAACAAAGGAATAACCCACACCTGTCCATGAAACAGCTTTTGAGTCAATTATCCAATTACATTTGGTCCCTTGAAAAAGAGGGGACTACATATTAAAGAGCTGTAAGTCCTAAACCCTTCCTACAATTTGGATGTGAATACTCTGGTGAGATGGCTCCATTGGCTAGTGCACCAGCTGTAGAATCTGCTTAAAACAACAAGGTCACAGGTTGTAGTTGTCACGGTTTGTTATGACTCTCAGACACAGAGTAAGATAAAAATCAAACTTTATTGAAAAGTTTAATGGGAACCCTCACAGGTCCAGTACATACACATATGTCATTTATACAAAATGGGTGTAAACAGTAGTAGCGAGATACAGCAATATAGGCTCTACCGGCCTTGCCACTATACCGGGCAAGGCAGCCAGTAAGATGGTACACAGAATGTAAACCGGCTCTACCGGCCTTGCCAATATACCGGGCAAGGCAGCCTGAAGGTTACACAAGCACTAAATGAGGTTCTACCGGCCTTGCCAATATACCGGGCAAGGCAGCCTGTAGGATGACACAATACAGCAAACTGGCTCTACCGACCTTGCAAATATACCTGGCAAGACAGCCTGGAAGGTTACACAAAGCACTGAATGTGGCTCTACCGACCTTGCCAATATACCGGGCAAGGCAGCCAGGAATATGAGGACAGCTCCACTAATGCTGAGATGGTAAGGCAACAGCCAAATGTGGAGAGTGGAGCAAACCAGTTACCCAGTATAGACAGTGAAATAGACCAACCGGTTCTATACAGCGGAATCAGCAACCGGTGCATGGAGTAAACCAGTACCACGTACTGGAGCAAAGGAATACCCAACCGGTTCTATGCAACGGGTCAGCAACCGGTATGTGGAGTAAACCAGTACCGCGTACTGGTGCAAAGGAATACCCAACCGGTTCTATGCAACAGGTCAGCAACCGGTATGTGGAGTAAACCAGTACCACGCACTGGAGCAATGGAACACCCAACCGGTTCTATGCGAGTCAGCAACCAGTATGTGGAGTAAACCAGTACCGCATACTGGAGCAAGGAATGCCCAACCGGTTCTATACAACTGGATTAGCAACCGGTATGTGGAGTAAACCAGTACCGCGTACTGGAACAAAGGAATGCCCAACCGGTTCTATACAACGGAATCAGCAACCGGTATGTGGAGTAAACCAGTACCGTGTACTGGAACAAATGGAACGCCCAACCGGTTCTATGCAACGGGATCAGCAACCGGTATATGGAGTAAACCAGTACCGCGTACTGGAGCAAGGAATGCCCAACCAGTTCTATACAACGGGATTAGCAACCGGTATGTGGAGTAAACCAGTACCGCGTACTGGAGCAATGGAATGCCCAACCGGTTCTGTGCAACGGACTCAGAAAACCAGTATATGGAGTAAACCAGTACCGCGTACTGGAGCAAATGGAACACCCGACCGGTTCTATACAATGGGATCAGCAACCGGTATATGGAGTAAACCAGTACCGTGTACTGGAGCAAGGAATGCCCATCCGGTTCTATACAACGGGATTAGCAACCGGTATGTGGAGTAAACCAGTACCGCGTACTGGAACAGTGGAAAGCCCAACCGGTTCTATTCAACGGGATCAGCAACCGGCATGTGGAGTAAACCCCATGATAAGAATGTCGATCAGGTGACTAGGCTCCCAGACGACGATAATCAGGATACAGCATCAGGAACAGGTTGCCCTCCCAGACAACCACAGAAACGGCAGGACGGCCAACCAGGTCAGGAACGGAAGCAAGAATGACACCAACACCGGATCAGAAGCAGGAGCAGGAACAACAGCCGAACCGGATCTGGAACGAAGACAGGAACCATGCAGCAGCAGCTCTGACAGTGGAGAAACACTGACACTGGTAGCAGATCAACAGGACCAAGGATACATCAAAGACAGGTGACTGCAGATGCAGAGACACCACGAAAGGGCAACCAAAGGGTGCCTCAGGTCAGTTTAAATAGGCAGTGCTAGGCGGGCGTTAGACAGATGGCCAATGGAGAATACACACACCTGACTGACAGGAAGGGCGAGCAATCACGGGCACCGTGATAGTAGTCCCAGCAAGGTCAACTCAGACTTTCATCCTTCTGAGGTAGATAAAATGGTAAAAGATTCAAAGTAGCACTCACATGTTGAAGTGGTCAAAGCCAACTGACTGTGTATAACCGTGAAACGCGTTAGCATTACAAGCCTTTTTTATTTATTTTAATAAATCTTTGATACGTTGCCCCCTACAAGATAATGGTTACCTGGGAGCTACCCGAAGGGAGACAGGTTGTATTCTCCATATGTGTGATCAGTTGGCTTTGATACCAAAGTCCTGACCACTTCAACATGTGAGTGCTACTTGGAATCTTTATTGTGAGAATTTGTATTTGAACATACAACACTATTGGGAGCTTTCTCATTGTTTTTTTTTTTTTGGTGTTTTACCTTTATGCTGTTTAGACAGCAGTGTAATGAGGGTTCATCATCCTTGCTTTCCATCAAACCGTCTTTGACTTTTGTTGACCCTATTTACTTGATTTCTCCATTTTTGCAAGGTACGGGATGTTCCCACACAGCTTTTTTATTGTGAGTCCTGTAACCTAGTGGATTCCAACAATCCATCTTCTTCTCTGCCATTCTTTTCTCCAACTACATTCTGCTTTTCCCAACATAATATATTTCTCCAGGGAATCATGAGTCCAAAATATCTCCACTTTCATTTCAACATGGTACCTTACAGAGAGCAGGCTGGCTTAATTTGTTAGCATATTCTTTAAAAACAGGAGAGGCATAAGTTTGTGCCTAGAGGTGACAGCTGTGGTTACTGTGTGTGTGTTTAGCGCAGTTCATGTTTGATAAATCAATTAGTCACATTTAACATCTCATCACTAACAGGTTTGTTTTAAAGGAGCAGTAAACTTTTTTTTATGAAAACACTCATTGTACAGAGCATTTCCTGCTGAATAAAACAAGATCACTCCCATCACTGTCAGATGTTGTATTAAAAAATTATAGCAGTTTAAATAACCAGGAAGTGAATTTACCGTGTTTACTTCCTGATAGTTCTAACTGACAGGAAGTGAATTTACTGTGTTTACTTCCTGATAGTTCTGACAGGAAGTGACTCAGCAGTTTCTATCACATTCTATGGAGAACTGTATGTCTCTGACTTTCGTCTCTATTAGAATCTAACAGGAAATCTAATTGGAATTTGACCACTACAGGGCACTGCTAATGTAAAAAAAATGGGTTTAATTTGTAATAACTCTGGAAATATAAATCTCTCGGCAGTGGGAGTAACCTTATTTTACTCAATAGGAAAATCCCTACAATATATATTTTTTCATAAAAAAGATCACTGCTCCTTTAAGAACTCTGAAGCTCCTGGTAGACTTGTGAATGGAGTCCCTAAATATAGCTAAACATATAGGGTGAAAAGTTGTTTGTAATCAGAATTAAAAAGTTCTTACACCATGGTCCATTAATTCTCAGACATATAACCATAATTTATCCATTCATTTCCACCATTTCCATCAAAGGGAAAAAGTCTTAAAAGTGGTTGTGGTCTAATCTACTGTCATATTGTACAGTTTTTCAGAAAAAAATATTCTGTTAGCCATCACTTTTTATCTGATTCATGTCAGTTTTTGTCTCACATAATACAAAAGTCTAAACTTGAAGATAAATTGAAGCAGGAGTGAGAAGCATAGTATGGAATTAACTGGTAAAAAAAATGTTTTTTAAAATCTTTGAAAACATGTCTTTGTCTCTTTGAAACTGTTTCAAAGACAGAATTGAGTACATTTTTAACATCAGAATTGTTATGGGCAATATTCATCAAACTCATCATTAGGGGTGGGCGAAAAGTGAGAAAAATTTCCCGCATCACTTTTTACAAAAAAACAGACGTTTTTTCGATTTTTTTTTACAAAACTTTTCTCTTTTTCTCCAAAGCAAAATTTGTCCTCCTTTTCGCCTATTCCAGCAAATATTTTGTCTATTCCAACACATTATTCTCATTTTTCTCCTATTCCAACACATTATTTTTTCCGATGTTTAATATGGTACCACATTTCCCAGCACAATATTACTTCTTATGAGGGTTTTAGTGGCAAAATAAGTAGCTGGTAGTCAAAGTTGTGAGTCCTACAGCAAAATATACCATGATAAATGTGTTAGCATGCAAAGTGCATTTGTCCTTTGCCCACAACACTAACTTCCTTCTTATGTGACACTGACACATATTCAAGTAATAAAAAACATAAAGTACAAACTACAATGTGGCAGATGTTAATGGTAGTGGTAGAGGTGGTGGGGGAATGGTGCGGTGTGATTGGTGGGATCTTGACAAACTGCATCCACTCTGGGAGGAGAGGAATCATTATCATTTATTGCACATTCTGCAGCAACCATTGCTACAGTCAGTTTTTGTACTAACACTTTACTCCCACACCCCTGCACTGCTCCACCTTTCCCCCTACCACTTGTGCATTTGTTAGACATTACTACTGTGTGTGTTTTTACTCTCTACTATACACAACTGATGGAGTGTGATGTCTTGCCTTATCCCTCAACAAAATTCTCACTGTTGCCTGCTATCAAGTCTGCCTCAGAGCTCCCAGTCAGCTATTTGTTTGTTTCATTATTTATGCTTTTTATTTTTTTAATTTTTTTAAGTTGTCTACCATATCTTATCACAGTCTGTCCCAAAAATATATATATATTTAACTAAAAAACAAAATCAACAACTTCTTTCCCCAGACATCCCCAGCACAGAGACAATAAAAGTAAAATCACCAAGCAATTTGGACCCCAGCTGCTTGTGTCTTGCCAGTCAGTCACACCAAATTTTGGGATATTTTGGGTCACCCTTCTTCCTCCCTTCTTCTCCCCATTGTGCCCCCAGACTCCCCTAATACAGAGAACAAATGTCCTACCTAAAATACTCCCTAAAAGTAAACTTCAATTCCCCTTTATTTGCCTATCTCCTCTAGCTCAAAAACATGCTGCTCTCTCCTCTCACAAACACAGAATGGCTGCTGTGAGGCCCTGACAACCTTTTATATGTCTGTACACAAAATGGCTGCTGTGAGGCCCTGACAACCTTTTATATGTCTGTACACAAAATGGCTGCTGTGAGACCCTGACATCCTTTTATATGGCTGTAGAAAACTTTCGTGTGGTGGAGAAAACATTTCTACCCATTGATTTCAATGCAATGAGCTAGGTGAAAAAAACAGGAAAAACTGCACTTTTCACCAAGTGGAAAGTGCCATTTTTCGCAGATTTTAGTCTGAGGTAAAACTTTTCACCCATCCCTACTCATCATATCACCAGTACACATTACAGGATGATAAGGGGGACACATGTTTTGGATTTGGGGCATGTTCTTCAATATTCTCTTGCACATCTATGCATAGCTTAACCCTTTGAATCCCAGAGTGGTATGCAACACATTGCTCATCAATGCGCTGTGTACCCCTCTAGCACTCAAGGGGTTAAAGTGTGCATAGATTTGCGGGTTCTTTTCATGGCAAATTTATTTCAATCTCTCTATTTTTTCGTTTACAGGTAAATGAAGAGAAGATGAAAGAAAGAAGATGGACCAGAGGAAGTAAGAAGATGGAGAAAAAGGAAGAGAGAAGGAGAAGATGGACAGGAGCTGACCAGGATGCTGGACATCAGAATTAATGATGTTTTTTTCAGGGGCTGTTAGTTTGGAACGTATTCATATTAACCCTGTTAGGGCCAGTGGGGTAAGCATACCCTGCAGGCTGTCATATGGTTAATTCTACTAACACACACATTTTTCAGTGCTTTCGATGTATTGATATGGGGTTTAGGGCCCCATATCAATACATCCACTAGGGATTTAGGCTTATTTTAACATTTTACATATTCAGTTGATGTGTCGGCAGTTTAAAGGGATAGTAATGTTTCATAATAAAAGCAGCTCTTATTAATCATCATAGTATTTGGACTTTGGGGAGTGTTATTTCAATTCTGTCAGAGTTGTAGTACAAGAGTAATTCAATGACAAAGTATCCCCCTCCCGCCCCTTTTACTGATGTAACACTGCTCAGCCAGATCAGAAGGGAGGTGCCCAGGTAGATTGCAGAGAGGGACAATCTTCAATTAAGATAAGGGGAAAAACCTGAAAAACTTGTCAAGGGGGGCAGGGCGTTCATTGTTCTCATAGGAAGAATATTGTCCCCTGCCGTTATCTGTCTGGTCTATGGACTGGATTCCACATCTGAGAAGAGATGGCTTACACTAGGTAAAAGGGGTGGGAGGGGGAAATTTTGCTTGTGAATATCTCTCAAACCATAAAGGTTTGAGAGATAAGACTTTTATCATTCTTTATGTTTTTTTAATGCCTACAAAATGAAATAAAGATAAAACAAAGTATGAATTGCATATTCCACCATTTGGAGTACGTTTTATGAGGTCAAATGGGAGCTTACTTTAGCACCCGATTTGCTTTATCTTTTTGCCAGCCTTTCTTCATAGCACAGATAATTGAATTCCTTACCGTGCTTGAAAAAATGGTGGTGTTTTTTTTTTTTTCCTAACAAGGACAATCGAGGCCTAAAAGTGATACTTTTTTTGTCTAACTGAATATTGCATTATCACTTAGGTTAGCCAGTAGAGGTGTCACTTTTACTCTCTAGGGGCTCTAGCGTTTCGTCATCCCACCTTGAAGCTGATTGGCTGTGAGGTGGGCAAGCACACATCCCAGTCAGTTGGAGGCTGGCATCCATTTTGAACAGAGACTGCTCATATAAAAAGCCAGTTACTGTTCAAAACGCCCTCATTCATATTCTGGCAACAGCCTGAGGGGTATGGGGGTGGGTGTCTGTGCCAATATGCATGCCTACTGCCACCGGCAGAAGTGGAGGAATTGATATATATTTACGCTTTGGAATCCTTTTATTTCTGCAAAAAAGGAATGAATAATTCTGTTTTGTTTTGTTTTTTTTTCAAACCGAAAGTCAGAATATTACTTTTCAGAGTTGGCTCTTTTCCTTTGATTTTCCCACAGTTCACGCTATTTAGCATGCGTTAATGGAACATAAAATCTTCAGTGAGTGTTTGGCCATACGTGGGTTCTGGCCATCTTCGTTGTTGCAGGTTCTGGTGGTCGGGGAATAGAATTCCGATGGTTCAGCTGTGTATGTTCCGCCCGGAACTCTTTTGGCCCCTACTGCTTGTTTTCCCATAGGGAAGAGAATCAAGCCCCTAGACTCCTGCTTTATCCATGACTAATACGATACCACCCTTTACATATGTCTGTAAAGATGTCAATTTTGCATTCACTACACACTTCACGATAACTGAAAAACAATATTAAAAAGCACCCAGACCTGAACTCTAAGGCAATTACCGTCATCTCTAAGAGCATGTGATCAACATTCATTTAAAATAACATACAGAGACTGATGAGCTACGAAAAATCGAAGCAGTGAAGGAATAACAATTCCCATTGATTTAAATGGAGGATTTTAAATCCTTAAAGGGATAGTAATACCTGAAAATAAGTTTATTTTATAATGTAGCCCTTAAAAAACCATGAAAGATGATATAAGTTTTATCTCCCAAACCTTTATGGTTTGGGAGATATTCATATGTAGAATAAAGTAAAGTTCCCTTTTCCTGGCTGTTTCAACCAAGTCTGCCATCTAGTGGACAGATTTGGAATCCGGTCCACATTGCAACCGGCAGCTCTTTAGCAGTGCCGAGATCACGATCTTTGAAAAGAACTACTTAATTGGAACTGTCTACAAAGTGTGCCTGGCTTGAAAGCACACTTTGTAGACCATTCCAATTAAGAAATTCTTTTTAAAGATGGTGATCTCAGCACTTCTGGAGAGACACTTCTGGTCCGGCGACCGGATTCCAAATCTGAAGGGTGGAGCAATGACATCACTCCAGGGGAAACTTTACTTCTGAATATCTCCCAAACCATAAAGGTTTGGGAGATAAGACTCATATCATTTTTCATGGTTTTTTAAGGGCTACAATATAAAATAAATTTATTTTCAGGTATTACTATCCCTTTAAGTACTAGCCATGCCTCCACGCATCACATAGTAACAGAGTTGACGAGGCTGAAAAGAGACATGTGTCCATCAAGTCCAGCCCATGCCCAAAACACCCCTGTTGATCCAGAGGAATACACCCCCCCACACACATACACACACACACACACACACACACACACACACACTAAAGCCATTTCCGATTTAGCCTCAATTGGGTAAAAAAAAATATTTCCTGACTCCAAATGGCAGTCAGATAGTTCTCTAGATCAGCAACCTATCTGCATTGAAGCCAACTGTCATAATCCTCAATATTGTTCTGTGCTAGATTATTGATGGTCTTAGTAGCATTCAAAAAGTGAAAAGCTCCCTTTTAAAGAATGGGAATTAGGGGAATTTTCCTTCCGCCGCTATGGTGCAGTTAGTTTGCTCATCATGAATAAGGGTTTGTGTGTTGCACGTCCCACCTACTTTCCTCTAGACTGTAAGCTCTCACCAGCAGGGGGCCCTCCGATCCTTGTGTTTTCTGTGTTCCATTTGTACTGTTTAATGTCACTGTATTTCTATTACTATTTTTGTTATTATTGTACAGTGCTGCTGAATAAATTGGCACTATACAGCTAAAGTATTTTCATAATGTATGACTTTTCCTGATTTGTATTAAAGGACCATACACATCTAAAATGAAATGGGTTGAAATAATTTTAAATATAGTATATATAGCTAGCATATGTATAAAGTAATTATTCATATGTCCCATCCCTAAGGACTAGTTTACTTGGGATTCTTTGTTGCAGTAATTTTGGTGCAAAAACAAGTAAAAACCAGTATTTTCATTGGGGAAGGTCACACCTGTTAACTGATGCAGCAAAATTGTGCTAGACCAGTGCGCAACTCATTCTGAGTTACTCACAACAGTTCTCCATAGAATGTTATAGTAACCGCTTTATCACTTCCTGTTAGTATGAAATTTCAGGAAGTAATGAAGTTTATACTCACATCCTCACAGTTTGAACTGTTAAAGGGATAGCAATGTTTCATAATAAAAACAGCTCTAATTAATCATCATAGTATTTGGACTTCGGAGAGTGTAATTTCAGTTCTGTCAGAGTTGTAGTTCAGGAGTTATTCAATGACAAAGTGTCCCCCTCCCGCCCCTTTTACTGATGTCACACTGCTCAGCCAGATCAGAAGGGAGGTGCCCAGGTAGATTGCACAGAGGGACAATCTTCAATTAAGATAAAGGAAAAACCTGAAAAGCTTGCCAAGGGGGGCAGGGCTTTCATTGTTTTCATATAAAGAAGATTGTCCCCTTCTGTTATCTGTCTGGTCTTACAACCAGATTCCACATCTGAGAAGAGATGACTTACACTAGGTAAAGGGGGCGGGGAGGGAAACTTTGCTTGTGAATATCTCTCAAACCATAAAGGTTTGAGAGATAAGACTTATATCGTTCTTCATGTTTTTTTAATGCCTACAAAATAAAATAAAGTTAAAACAAAGTATTACTATCCCTTTAAAACTTTTGAATAAAACAGTTGCCAGCTGTGGAAAGGTATCCTTTTAAAATGTTGCATGCAGAACAGCG
The DNA here is from genome assembly GCA_037306005.1 of Rhinophrynus dorsalis. Taxonomy (NCBI): domain Eukaryota; kingdom Metazoa; phylum Chordata; class Amphibia; order Anura; family Rhinophrynidae; genus Rhinophrynus; species Rhinophrynus dorsalis. The sequence goes on along the minus strand of CM074726.1, from coordinate 169,278,257 downwards.
TGCAACTACATGGCGCATGAACCGTGTCACTGTGAATAAAAGGGTGACATGAGAATCTCACCCTGCATTAAAAGCATGAGATTCTCATGTTGTGGACTTAAAACATCGCGGCATCCACTTTAGTTCCTGCATGCCTCTGACCTACATTCATGACTCTCCGTGTCTGCCGTTGTAGTTCTGATCTTTGTCCACAGTACAGGGACCTTATTTGTCAAGTCCTGATTCCTGCTCCATCTCTCCCTTTTGCATGCTCCGACAGGCCGATGCTCCTTTGGGATTCCCCCTGTCACCTCTCAATTTTTCTGGACCACCATGTCCTGCCATCATCTCCCTCGGTATCCCGCTGCCCTACTCTCCCTATTTTTTTGGAATCAGGCTTTCCTCACTGGGGATCTCCCTCCTACCTTGTCATCTACCAGTAGTCTTCCATACTTTAACCCTATGAGTGCCAAAGGGATAATCAACACATTGGCACTCAAAGGGTTAAGACAAAAAACAATTAACAGAGCAGAATGTAAGCAAATCATTTCACCAGTCGGAGCATGCAGAAGGGAGAGATGGAGTAGCAACCAGGCAGTCATGAATGGAGGTCGAAGGTATGCAGCCACATGGATGCTGGCGAAGTTTTAAGGCCGTGACATAAGAATCTTGTGCTTTGGGTGCAGGGCAAGATTCTGACGTTGCCCTTTTACTCACTGTGACCTGGTTGATGGACATGGCTCATGTTCCATGTAGTTGCACGCTGTTTTGTTGGCGACATTTTAAAAGTGCACCCAGTGGAAGTACTCTTGTTTATCTCAACAGGAATGGGCCTGTAAAATATAGGTTTTCATTACAAAAGTTTACTGCTCCTAAATGTATATAAACCCAATTCATTATAGGCATTAGTGTCCCTTTAACCAACTGAAGCCTTGAGTGACTATTATTACTGTTTTCAAATCAGAATTTTATGCTGTGGTTACCTATGCCAAACGCTCCTTAACTGCATATTAGTCACTATATCATCATTAATTTTTACTAGATTCGATACGTTTTAATAATACCTTGTTGAATCTCCTGCCATTCGTTACATGTAGCTCCCGAAGAATGTTACAGAACCTGTTGTAGTTGTATGGCAGCTCTTAATACCATAAATTAGATCAGGACAGTTCTAATTGCCCATAATTAATGTGTCTAGAAAACATTTCTGGTTACTAATTGAATCCTTGGAATGCCGTAGGATTAAGAAGAGCGTTTCCTTTATGGGTCAAGGAGTTGACTAAAGAGGAGGAGCCAGTCCGTGCAAAGTCAACTGGGATGAGACTTTGGTGCTGACGTACCAAGAGGAAACGGAGTCATTCTGGGACAAATCAACTAAACTAAAACTTCTGATTGATTGAAAAGGGTATATTAACACTTTGAAGGTTAGATAGGTCTCTGCCGCATTGTGGAGTAATGTGCTGGAGACCACACTAACATTTAACTCTTTGAGTGCTTGAGAGGTGTGCACCTCTCTGGCGCTCAAAGGGTTAAGGAGTAGTGTTGAGCGAGCGTGCTCGGCCGATGCTCGGATCGGCTCGAGCATCGCTCTGCTCGGCACATGGCGATACTCGTCGAGTACCGCCATGTGCTCGCCCGCCATGTTCGGGTGGCGGGGATCTGTGCCGGAAGAGGCACAAATCTGAAGACGCTCCGCTGGACCACCAGGGACTGGAGGTACGGGGGCATTGCGGAGATGAAGGGGGCATTGCGGAGATGAAGGGGGACATTGTGGAAGAGGGGCATAGACTCTATGCCCCTCTTCCACAATGTCCCCCTTCATCTCCGCTATGCCCCTCTTCCACAATGTCCCCCTTCATCTCCTCTATGCCCCTCTTCCACAATGTCCCCCTTCATCTCCGCTATGCCCCTCTTCCACAATGTCCCCCTTCATCTCCTCTATGGCATAGAGGAGATGAAGGGGGACATTGTGGAAGAGGGGCATAGCGGAGATGAAGGGGGACATTGTGGAAGAGGGGCATAGCGGAGATGAAGGGGGCATAGCGGAGATGAAGGGGGACATTGCGGAGATGAAGGGGGCATTCGGAGATGAAGGGGGGCATTGACCAGGCACCCTCCCCTCATCAGAGCAGGGGGTGCCTGGTGTAATGCTCGTGTCGCCCCATTCATTTCAATGGGGCTCGGGTGCTCGGTCGAGCACTCGAGCCTCAGGGGGTGCTCGGTCAGAGCACCCGAGCACCCGAGCATCGGGGTGCTCGCTCAACACTATTAAGGAGTTAAAACACTCCAGTAATTGCATTGCAATGTGTTGGATACCATTCTGGAACTTAGAAGGTTAATATGTCAGCCTTACTGGATACTTCCTACCAGAAAAATACTAACAGTCCACTCTCCCTCCCAACTGCTACTTCTTACCAAGAAGTACTGGCTAATTTGCATGAATTGACAAATACTTAAACATAAATATATTCCAAACTATATACTTATATAAAGATGGATAACATAAAAATGTATGTTTTTGAAAGACCTTTCAAATTGACCCAAGTCATTAGGGTTAGTTATACTTTTAGTATGGAGCCTCCTTAACAGAGACCTGTCACCCTAAATTATGTTAATCCTATATAATAATTCGCTAGAATGTTTGTCAGAAGCTGTCATGCTCAGTAGAGACTGCTGAACTCATGGAATGTTGGGAGCACGGAATGCTGGGAGCTCGGAATGCTGGGAGTTCTGTGCTGAGAGCATTCTGTGCTATCCGGCAGTCTCTACAGTGCATGACTGCGTCTGTGGCAGTACGCAGAGCAGGACCGGCCTTTTAACCCTTTGAGTGCCAGAGGGGTACGCAACGCATTGCAAAGCAATGCGTTGCGTACTCCTCTGGCACTCAAAGGGTTAACATCACCTGGACCTTGGCCCGTGTACACAGGTTTTTACACTAGTATTAATTATAAGCTGTCACATGATATGTTTTCCATTTGCTTCAATGTTGAGCCAGTATTATCGCACACTGTGATATAAGTACAAATTGGAGGCACCTCTAGTGCTTAAGAAGTTAATTAACCCCTTCGCGTCCACTGACGTGCCAGGACCGTCACGGCGGTCCGGCACTTAAGGACCAGTGATGGTCCTGGCACATCATGGAGTTCAGGGCTCCCGGCGAGGCTTCACTCCGCTCCAGGATCCCTGAACCGGAAGTAAAAAAAAAAAACACTGTGGTTATCAAGTGCCGGCCGTCCTTAAGGGGTTAATAATATGCTTCCTTCCTTTTAAAAGTGACTACCCAGATTTATCGTAGCTTCACACAATAGCAAGCTTACATTAAAGGAATGTCACAGGATGTTGTGTGCTTACACCTAGGTTCACGGAATGATGAGCTCTTTCACCTAGAGAAGTGTTACAAAATACTGAGGTTGACTTACTATAGAAAGTCACACAATTCTGCAGGAAACCAGCTGCAACCAAATGGACAAATTAATATTTTCATTTATTTAAATAAGACTTTAAACTCTTTGCAATGTGTTGTCTACCCCTCTGTAAGTCAAAGGATTAAATCCTTGAATGCCAGAAAGGTCTCCAACACATTGCTTGAAGACCATTTTTTTTGTTCTGAATAGTACAGTTAGTTCATTCCATAATTGCTGAGTTTTCACACCCATCACACAATGCAAGGTTTTCACACCGTTTTTCATCCACAAGTATGTACTGGAAACCAATTGGTTTTCACTGCGTGTTAGGGCCTCTACTCCTCCTTTTCATGGTGCAGGACTTTCGATATGAAGAGTGTGGTCCTTCACATACGGTGAAGCCACTGCATGGAATAGGATAGCATTTACTGATGTAACACTGCTCAGCTCAGAGCAGCAAGATGGTCCAGTGGATCACAGAGAGGTACAATCTTCAGTGAGCAAAAGGGAAAACCTGTAAAACCTGTCAAGGGGGACAGGGTTTTCCTTATGATCACAGTAAGAAGATTGTCCCTGGCTGCGAGCTGTCTGGTCTGTGGACCAGATTCCACATCTGAGGGGAGGAGGCTTACACTAGGTAAAATGGGGCGGTAGGGGGATACTTTATCATTCAATTACTCTTGAACTACAACTCTGACAGTATTGAAATAACACTCTCCATGGCTCAAATACTATGAAGATTAATTGGAGCTGCTTTTATTGTGAAACATTGCTATCTCTTTAAAAGAAGAAGTATCTACTGAACTTCTTCCCATCCAGCAGAGAACTGAAATAAAGGGTGACCCAGAATATAAGGTCACGTCTCTTTTTCAGGCTCTGATGCCTAAAAAAACCCTTCCCTTATAAATATGATATAAGGGCACTGGTTGCAGAATGTTGTCTGAATACTTTAAACAATTGCATTAATTGTTGTATGTATAACTAGTGTGAAATCCCGTGTACACGGGCCAATTTACAGGTGATGTTAACCCTTTGAGTGCCAGAGGGGTATGCAAGGGTTAAGAGGCTTGTCCTGCTCTGCGTCCTGCTGCCGACGCAGTCATACACTGTAGAGACTGCCCAAAAGCATATAATGCTCCCAGCACAGAACTCTCAGCATTCTGTGCTCCCAACATTCCGTACTCCCAGCATTACTACACCTCCCAGCATGCCGTGCTCCCAGCGTTCTGTGCATTTGGGCAGTCTCTACTGCACATGACGGCTTCTGACAAACATCCTAGCGAATTATTATATAGCATGTGATCACAGTGAACAGGAACAGCCAAAGAAGGGCGGAATAAAATGTGAGAAACCAATTATATAGAAATTATACCATGGGGAATCTGTAGAACTGTGTTAGCCATAGAAAATACAGGAGACCAGTAGAGTAAACTTATACTTTTATTGGCCACTCAGCAATAAAGGTATCATTTTATTCTACTGCTCTCCTGCATAGATATTATAAGAAGAGTCCAATGTAGCAAAGATCATGTGACAATAATTAACATCTGAGCCAATGTTCATGCAAAGAGACAGAAAGAAATTCCCCAGAAGGGACCTCAGGATACAGGAGGGGAAACATGTCATGGGGAGCGTAGATTCATACAGGAAGTGTGTGTGATAGAGAGGAGTAAAGGGAAAGGGCTTTATAAGGTTGGTAACAGGAAGTGGACTGTTGTTTGGAAGAAGAGAGGACAAAGGAAGCATCCTTCCCTCCTTATTATGGTGCAGTTGTGTGTCTCATCTGGGCGGATAGTCCTTGCATGGCTTTCAGAGATCGATAACCGATGTGGTAAAGTTAAGGGATTTTATTCTCAGATGGAAACCCTTTGGGAGTTTGCTCTAGACTTAGGTCGCGGGATGTTACCCATTGAATCTAAAGTGGATGTCTAATTCCTTGGGAGTCAGCTGCAAGTGCTGAAAAATGGCAGAGTCAGCTGTAAGTGCTGACAAAAGTTGGGATCAGCTATAGTGCTGAAGAATGTGGGGATTTTAACATGAGCCTGTACAATTTGGCCGTGCTTGGTTTCAAGGAAAAGCAGATTGGCAAGGACTGTCAGTTAATGATTGATTATTGGTTAATGATTAACTATTGTTGTGTTTGAATAAGAACAATAATAATAATGTGATTGAAAATATTTAAATAAAGCTGTGGTCTGTTATCCCCAAAACAGATGTGTTTGTACTTATTTATGGATCATACCCTCTCCCTATAACATGAAGTTGATATACTAAAAATAATTGAAGCCATTCGACTACAAATCCCCCAAAATGCCATTGATCTACTCTTTGAGTGCCAAATGGATTCCATCTTTGGACTTTTTTTACACCCTTCTGGCACTCTAACTGTTAAAGGGATATTGTCATTTAACCCTCTGAGTGGCAGAGGGCTACACAGCGCATTGCGAAGCAATGCTTTGCGTACCCCTTTGGCACTCAAAGGGTTAATAAAATTTGGTTATTTTGAAAGAACTTTAAAAATCAACTCTATGTGGCATTAGTCCTTTTGTATTTCGAAAACAATTTTTTTAGTTATTTAAATGTATAACTTATGCCTATTAAAGTTTATAATGACGGGTGTGAGGGTGAAACAACCTTATAATCATTTATGTTTGTGTTAGACATACTTTATTTAAAACTATAGTTTATGGTATAATTAGTTGTATTTATTTGGCAGCTTATGCAAATTAGCCAGGACTTCCTGGTAGGAAGTGGGAGTGGAATGTTAGCATCTGGCAGGTAGGAAGTGGCAGTTGGGAGTGAGAGTGGAATGTTAGCATTTGGCTGGTATCAAGAGGCAGTTGGAAGGAAGAGTAGAATGTTAGTATCTAGCAGGTAGCAAGTGGCAGTTATTAATGAGAGTGGAATGTTCGCTTCTTGTTGGTAGGAAGTGGCAGTTGGGAGGGAGAGTGACAGTTGGGAGGAAGAGCAGAATGTTAGTATCTGTCTCATCAGGCTGTGCCAGCCAGTATGGCCTAAACTGAAAAACATGTAATGCTAAAGCTTAAAGGGATAGTAATACTTCATTTTAACTTTATTTTATTTTGTAGGCATTAAAAAAACATGAAGAATGATATAAGTCTTATCTCTGAAACCTTTATGGTTTAAGAGATATTCACAAACTAAGTATCCCCCCCCTGTTCAACCAGATCAGAAGGGAGATGTCCAGGTAGACTGCAGAGAGGGACAATCTGCAATTAAGATAATGGAAAAAGCTGAAAAACTTGTCAAGGGGGGAAGGGCTTTCATTGTTTTCATACAAAGAAAATTGTCCCCTTCTGTTATCTGTACTGTCATACAACCAGACTCACATCTGAGAAGAGATGGCTTACACTAGGTAAAAGGGACGGGAGGGGAACTTTGCTTGTGAATATCTCATAAACCATAAAGGTTTGAGAGATAAGACTTATATCATTCTTCATGTTTTTTTAATGCCAACAAAATAAAATAAAGTTAAAACGAAGTATTACTATCCCTTTAAACTGGAGAGTTGAATAAAGAACAGCTAACAAAAATATATTGAGAATTTTAAAAGCATATTTAAAAACACCTAAGTCATTACCTTACCCACTCACTGACAACCCTTTCAGAGATAGGGCAAGTGGGCAATTGCTGAGCAGTTTCAGTGAGTTTCTTTTTCATTGTGATAATTACAGGTCCATAATGGGTTAAGATTTTTTTTTTCATCAAGTAACTGCTACCCGTTAAAAGATCATACAAGGACAGAGTAGGATGTATAATTAAAGGGACAGTAATGTTTCACAAAACAGCAGCTCCAATTAATGTTCATAGTATTTGGGCCATGGAGAGTGTTATTTCAATACTGTCAGAGTTGTAGTACAAGAGTAATTGAATGATAAATTATCACCCTCTCACCCCTTTTACCTAGTGTAAACCACCTCCCCTCAGATGTGGAATCTGGTTCACAGACCAGACAGCTCATGGCAGGGGACAATCTTCTTACTGTGAGAACAATGAAAACCCTGCCCCCACTCGCAGGTTTTTCAGGTTCTTCCCTTATCTTAACTGAAGATTGTCCCTCGCTGCAAACCTCCCTGCTGTTCTGAGCTGAGCAGTGGCATCAGTAAAAGGGACAGGAGGGGGATACTTTATCATTTAATTACTCTTGAACTACAGCTCTGACAGTACTGAAATAACAGTCTCCATGGCCCAAATACTATTAATTGGAGCTGCTTTTTTTATGAAACATTACTATCCCTTTAATTCTTCAAGCTTCTCCTTAATTGGTCACTAATCTATTAATCCACTGGGTAGGCCCATTATAGCTGGCAATAATTTGCTTACATCTAATTTGTCAGCCTATGCTGACTCTTTTCTCCAAAATTACATCATAGAGCTGTCCTTGTACATCAGTGACTCTCAGGATGTATTACTGAAATTGCCATCTATTCAATGGAGTGAAAAGTACATTTGGGCCACAATGGATGTCAGTTCACTTTATACATGTATCAATCATACCTTGGGGTTGCAGGCTATTAGGTATTTTTTAGAGTTCTATCCCCTTGTGTTCCAGGAACAGGCTGAATTTCTGTTGAATTGCATAACATTTATCTTATTTCATAATTTCTTCAACTTTCAGGATTAGTGTTGAGCGAGCACCCCGATGCTCGGGTGCTCTGACCGAGCACCCCCTGAGGCTCGAGTGCTCGGCCGAGCACCCGAGCCCCATTGAATATAATGGGGCGACACGAGCATTACACCAGGCACCCCCTGCTCTGATGAGGGGAGGGTGCCTGGTCAATGCCCCCCTTCATCTCCGCTATGCCCCCTTCATCTCCGAATGCCCCCTTCATCTCCGCAATGTCCCCCTTCATCTCCGCTATGCCCCCTTCATCTCCGCTATGCCCCTCTTCCACAATGTCCCCCTTCATCTCCGCTATGCCCCTCTTCCACAATGTCCCCCTTCATCTCCGCTATGCCCCTCTTCCACAATGTCCCCCTTCATCTCCTCTATGGCATAGAGGAGATGAAGGGGGACATTGTGGAAGAGGGGCATAGCGGAGATGAAGGGGCACATTGTGGAAGAGGGGCATAGAGGAGATGAAGGGGGACATTGTGGAAGAGGGGCATAGCGGAGATGAAGGGGGACATTGTGGAAGAGGGGCATAGAGTCTATGCCCCTCTTCCACAATGTCCCCCTTCATCTCCGCAATGCCCCCTTCATCTCCGCAATGCCCCCGTACCTCCAGTCCCTGGTGGTCCAGCGGAGCGTCTTCAGATCTGTGCCTCTTCCGGCACAGATCCCCGCCACCCGAACATGGCGGGCGAGCACATGGCGGTACTCGACGAGTACCGCCATGTGCCGAGCAGAGCGATGCTCGAGCCGATCCGAGCATCGGCCGAGCACGCTCGCTCAACACTATTCAGGATGCCTCCTTTTTGCAGATCAAAGGTACTACCATGGGCACCAGGTTTGCCCCCTCCTATGCAAATCTTATCATGGGCTTATGGGAAGAGTTGTCAATATGGCCACCTAGCAGGTGGGGGGGGCAGACACATAGATGACATCCTGATTGTGTGGAAGGGTTCTAAAGAAAATTTGGAAAAGTTTTTTCAACATTGCAATTCCAACAGTATGGGCCTGCATTTCACCTCAGTGGCGTCTGAAGATCACGTAGAATTTTTGGATTTATGCCTATATGGAAAAGCTGGGCAGTCTGTTGTCAGCTCTATTTATAAAAAAAGATGTCAGCAGGAAACAATATTTGAAGGCTGACAATTGTCACCATCCTAAATGGATCTCGAATATTCCCTTTGGCCAATACTGTTGCCTTCATAGAAATTGTAGCTCCTTTGAAGACTTCCAAGAAAAGTGAGAAATCTTGGGAGCGCAATTCCTGGAAAGGGGATATCCGGTTGCAATAGTCCAAGTGGCAAATAATAGAGCTGGCAATTTAGATAGAAACAAATTGTTGGTACCTAAAGTCAAAAACAAAGGGAAATTAAGTCACAATACCAACGAAGGACGACAACCAGACATTATCACTCAGAGCAATTCTTTTTCTACCACTATTCAAAGTATTGTATCTAAATATTGGAACATTTTGTTAGAAGATCCCTTGTTGAACAGATTAATTAGTACATTTAGTAGAATTATTTACAAAAAAAACTAAGACAATATGGGACTATGTTGCCCCCAGCCGTCCTAAGAAATTGAACATCATTAAAAATAAGGATATTTTTGGCACATCCTTACCTATGGGCAATTTCAAGTGATCACATGCTAGATGCATGTACTGCAATTATATTGCCAATAAAGAAAATAAGGTATGTATCTTTGTTAATAAGAAAAAGTTTCTAATCAAACAATTGATCACTTGTGGTACAACATTTGTGATATATGTGATTCAATGTGTCTGTGGTATACAGTATGTCAGACGTACCACAAAGGGTTTCAGAGATCGAGCAGGTGAACATAGGAGGTTTATTTCCAAGAAATCTATGGACCATTCAGTGCCATGGCATTTTAATACTTGTACACTAGGGGGTCTTACCAATTTAAAAATCTGTGGTATAGAACATATAGCCATATCCATCCCTAATAGATATTAAAAAATTGTGCAAGAGGGAGGCATATTGGATCTACAGTTTAGAAACACTGACACCCAATGGCCACAATGAGGAACTGGAGGTCAGTAATTTCCTGTAGTTTGGGAAAGTTTCCCTGGGTTCCAATGTTTCTATAGTGAACCTTTGGGAATATTTAAAAAAAATTCTATTATGTCCCCTGTATGGAAGTCCATAAACAATAGGTTGGAAGCGTTTTGATATACTACTGTTTCTGTTTTTATTCTTATTGGGTTTGTCTTCTGTGTCCTTTTTTATTTCTAACAATAACTGAAGAACATATTGTTTTTAAGCACAGCTCCGAGATGCCCAAGTGGTTGCATGCATCATTGCCTGTATGCGGCTCTCCCAGAGTCTGCAAACTACCAAGCATCGGTCCGGTTGCTTAGCAACTTGAAAGTGAGGCTTGGGACGCAGCAGCATAGAGGTGGAAGCGGATAGGGCAGTCAGTTGCCATGATGGAATGCCATGAGACATGGGTGCTTGGAGAAGTGGGGATAATGGTATGTATTAATAGTTTATATAAATTGCACAGGTTTATGCCATTTTTTAACCCCTGATGAAGTCAACGGGTAGTTCACAAAACATGTTGGGAGCTATCGCAGAATAATTTATTATCGTTTATGGGACTTCCATCTTATGAGTATTTTTATGACATTCTGTTACACTTAAGGCCTGAACACAACAGATATATCTGGTGAGTGTAAACTACACCATCTTGGGGGAACCAGGTGTTTTATAGTACTACACTTAGAGGGCTATTTATTGCCCTTGCTGTTGTTGCCTTACATTTAGAAGCGTCCTGAAATTCTGAAAACAGCTGGATGGGAAGACCCGTGGGATAGAAAGCTGTCAATTAAGATTTCTCCTACTGAGCCTATGAGCTGTTGTTTCTTCTCTTCCTTGTGAGTAGAACTATTTTGAGCTGTATATTTATATTCAGATGCTCCTCTCAGATACTCTTGCTCTCCTGTCTTTTTAGTTGTATTAATATATTAAGCTTATTTAAAATGATTACTACTGCTTGTAAACCACAGCGTGGCAAAGAAGCCTGAATGTGTCCATGAACCTCCACTATTAGGAAGCAATCTGAGTGACACGGTGACACAGACAGAAGGAGATATGAGTCTGTCCATCCTCCTGCAGGGTGACACAGTGACACAGACAAAAGGAGATAAGTCTGTCCCTCCTCCTGCAGGGTGACACAGTGACACAGACAGAAGGAGATACGTCTGTCCTTCCTCCTGCAGGGTGACACAGTGACACAGACAGAAGGAGATAAGTCTGTCGTTCCTCCTGCAGGGTGACACAGTGACACAGACAGAAGGAGATATGAGTCTGTCCCTCCTCCTGCAGGGTGACACAGTGACACAGACAGAAGGAGCTATGAGTCTATACCTTCCCCTGCAGGGTGACACAGTGACACAGTGACAGAATGAGCTATGAGTTTGTTCTTCCTTCTTCAGGGTGGCACAGTAACAAAAACAGAAGGAGATATGAGTCCGTCCCTCCTTGCACAGTGACACAGTAAAACTCCTGCTAGATGACACAGACAGAAGGAGATTTAAGGTTGTCCCTTCTCAAGCAGGGTGACACAGTCAGAAATAATCTGTGATTCTGTCTCCAAACCTCCAAAATGAGGGGGAAGGAACAGGGTAGTAGAAAGAGAACTGGTGGGGTAAAGAGAGAAGGGTAGGCACCTGGAATTCTAGAAGAGGAAGGAGATCTTGGATTGTACTGAAAAGATGGGCAATAGTGGACCCAAGAGATTAAGAGAACTAAGAAAGCAGAATTGGAAGAAAGACAGAGAAGAGGGCTAGAGCTGACTAGCAGGGTCAGTGCAAGGATTTTTGCCACCCTAGGCAAAACCTAATTTTGCTGCCCCCTTGGCTCCTCCCCTTTATGTCCTGCCCCTGTATGTGTATAAGTGTCAGTGTGTTCCCTGAATGTGTATGTGTCAATGTGTGTGTTCCATATTCATGTATAATTGTCAAGGTATGTGTGTCCCCTGTATCTGTATAAATGTCAATGTGTGTGTGTTGGCTCCCCTGGCCTCCCACTGTCCATCTCCACATTGGCCCCCACTGTCTATCACCACATTGGCTCCCCACTGTCCATCTCCTCAGTTGGCCCCCACTGTCTATCACCACATTGGCTCCCCACTGTCCATCTCGCCAGTTGGCCTCCACTGTCTATCACCACATTGGCTCCCCACTGTCCATCTCGCCAGTTGGCCCCCACTGTCTATCACCACATTGGCTCCCCACTGTCCATTTCCTCAGTTGGCCCCCACTGTCTATCACCACATTGGCTCCCCACTGTCCATCTCCTCAGTTGGCCCCCACTGTCTATCACCACATTGGCTCCCCACTGTCCATCTCCTCAGTTGGCCCCCACTGTCTATCACCACATTGGCTCCCCACTGTCCATCTCCTCAGTTGGCCCCCACTGTCTATCACCACATTGGCTCCCCACTGTCCATCTCCTCAGTTGACCCCCACTGTCTATCACCACATTGGCTCTCCACTGTCCATCTCCTCAGTTGACCCCCACTGTCTATCACCACATTGGCTCTCCACTGTCCATCTCCTCAGTTGGCCCCCACTGTCGATCACCACATTGGCTCCCCACTGTCCATCTCCTCAGTTGGCCCCCACTGTCTATCACCACATTGGCTCCCCACTGTCCATTTCCTCAGTTGGCCCCCACTGTCTATCACCACATTGGCTCCCCACTGTCCATCTCCTCAGTTGGCCCCCACTGTCTATCACCACATTGGCTCCCCACTGTCCATCTCCTCAGTTGGCCCCCACTGTCTATCACCACATTGGCTCCCCACTGTCCATCTCCTCAGTTGGCCCCCACTGTCTATCACCACATTGGCTCCCCACTGTCCATCTCCTCAGTTGACCCCCACTGTCTATCACCACATTGGCTCTCCACTGTCCATCTCCTCAGTTGGCCCCCACTGTCGATCACCACATTGGCTCCCCACTGTCCATCTCCTCAGTTGGCCCCCACTGTCTATCACCACATTGGTTCCCCACTGACCATCTCCTCAGTTGGCCCTACACTGTCCATTTCCTCACATGGGCCCCCACTGTCCATCTCCACACTGGCCAGGCCACTTCCACATTGTCCCCACATTTCCACACTGGCCCCTATTGCATATTGAGTCTCTTTTGTCCACCTTCAGATTATTCACCTTCACACATTGTCCACCACAGTGCCCACCTCCACATGCAGCGGCCAGACTGCTGAGTTGTGCTTTGGTGCGCTATGCTTCGGGCGCTCTCTGCCTCAGGCTAAGTCACCATATATATTTTTTCATCACGCACAGTTATATGCCACTAGCAGCGTGATGACATCCTGCACATGGAGCGTTGCGTATGCATGCTCAGTTAGGAAATGGCTTCAACTCATTAAGACTCAATAGACTCAATGAAGCGAAGGTTACTGTCAGTGCCATGAACTGACAGTGAGTCGCGCTAGAAGTGGGATCAGGCATTCTCGCGGGCAGCTCCGGGGATGCTACTGGAGCGTAAATCAGCACTCCCACACGGCACTGCGGCAGATATATAAATGGAATAAAATTGTACCTCCCACCGTTTCAGCGCCCCTCTGCTGCAGCGCCCTAAGGCGGCTGCCTAAGCAGCCTTATGCTAGCACCAGCCCTGCTGACTAGATAGATAGATAGATATGAGATCTATAGATAGATATGAGATAGATAGATAGAAAGATATGAGATCTATAGATAGATATGAGATAGATAGATAGATAGATAGATAGATAGATAGATAGATATTAGATAGATATGAGATAGATAGATAGATAGATAGATAGATAGATAGATATGAGATAGATAGATAGATAGATAGATAGATAGATAGATAGATAGATAGATATTAGATAGATATGAGATAGATAGATAGATAGATAGATAGATAGATAGATAGATAGATAGATATGAGATAGATATGAGATAGATAGATAGATAGATAGATAGATAGATAGATAGATAGATAGATGCGATAGATTAGATAGATAGATAGATAGATAGATAGATAGATAGATAGATAGATAGATAGATATGAGATAGATATGAGATAGATAGATAGATAGATAGATGCGATAGATTAGATAGATAGATAGATAGATAGATAGATAGATAGATAGATAGATAGATATGAGATAGATAGATAGATAGATAGATAGATAGATAGATATAGATAGATAGATAGATAGATAGATAGATAGATATGAGATACATAGATAGATAGATAGATAGATAGATAGATATGAGATAGATAGATAGATAGATAGATAGATAGATAGATAGATAGATAGATGCGATAGAAAGATAGATAGATAGATAGATAGATAGATAGATATGAGATACATAGATAGATAGATAGATAGATATGAGATAGATAGATAGATAGATAGATAGATAGATAGATAGATAGATAGATGCGATAGAAAGATAGATAGATAGATAGATAGATAGATAGATAGATAGATAGATAGATAGATAGATAGATATAAGATACATAGATAGATAGATAGATAGATAGATAGATAGATAGATAGATATGAGATACATAGATAGATAGATGCGATAGATTAGATAGATAGACATGAGATAGATAGATTAGATAGATAGATAGATAGATAGATAGATAGATAGATAGATATGAGATAGATAGATAGATAGATAGATAGATAGATATGAGATAGATAGATAGATAGATAGATAGATAGATAGATAGATGCGATAGAAAGATAGATAGATAGATAGATAGATAGATAGATAGATAGATAGATAGATAGATAGATAGATAGATAGATATGAGATACAGGGGCGGACTGACCATCGGGCATTCGGTCACGGACCGAGGGCCCGCGACTGGGGGGGGCCCGTCCCAGCCACCAGTAATTAAAATGTTACTGTCCCTTTTAATTCCCTTCATTTGCCTACTTGCTTGTAGGGGCCTGCTGCTGCACCACTGGTTAAATCGTTATCTTTCCAACCGCAGTTCCGCAGTGAGCACTGTGTCACTCATTGTCTCACTTGCTAATGCGTTCCAGAGTCGGACCGTGAGTGAGGCACTGCTGTCAGACTTCACTAGGCCTCATATTATGCCGGGTCCCGAGATGTCCTGCAGGCTGCTGCAGCCCATTATAATAATGCCGGCCCGGTGCCACTCATAACATTCTGCCAGTATCAGCCACCCAGTCCCGTCACACACAACAAAAAAATCCATCCATGAGCCAAACCAGATCCGCTGCTCCGCTTGCTGCCAGACTCAGCCAGAGAGACTCACTCCCTCGGGCTGGCAGCAAGTGAAGACTGTGCCTCTTCCTCCATTATTCTCATGCCTACGCAACCATTTGGTCTGCGCCGCATCATGTGTCTTGATATCATCACGGCCCGTAGGGGCGCATGATGAATCATAGGGGGGCAGAGTGGAAGTCTGTGGGACATGAGCCTGCCAAGGAGGACACAGTGTGGAGATCAGCGGAGGAGTCTCAGGAGAACTGGAGTCGGACTCGTCTCAGTCAGAGAGCTGAATTGACAAACCAGGAGGACACTGACAGTGAGTCATGACAGAAGACTCACCACAGTGCACAGCAGTGACAGCACAGGTAAGCAAGCCAGTAGTACCGGATGGCTTGTTGCTGGGGGTGGGGGCTGAGGGGGTAATGGATGGCCTAGGGGCTACTGGATGGCATAGGGGGGTGATGGATGGCCTTGGGGCAATGGATGGCCTTGGGGGTAATGGATCACCTAGGGGGGTAGTGGATGGCCTGAGGGGGTAATGGATGGCCTTTGGGGGGGATACTGGATGGCCTAGGGGGTGATGGATGGCCTTGGGGGTAATGGATCACCTAGGGGGGTACTGGATGGCCTGAGGGGTACTGAATGGCATGGGGGGGTTACTGGATGGCATAGGTGGGTAATGGATGGCCTAGGTGGGCAATGGATGTCCTGGGGGGGTAATGGATCACCTAGGGGGGTAGTGGATGGCCTGAGGGGGTAATGGATGGCCTTTGGGGGGGATACTGGATGGCCTAGGGCGTGATGGATGGCCTTGGGGGTAATGGATCACCTAGGGGGGTATTGGATGTCCTGGGGGGGTACTGTATGGTCTTGGGGGTACTGGATAGCCTAGGGGGTACTGGATAGCCTTGGAGGCACTGGGTACTGGATGGCCTTGGGGGGTACTTGATGGCCTAAGGGGGCAAGGGATGGTTTAGGAGGGTAGTGGGTGGCCTGGGGGAGTTACTGGATCCATTACCCCAAGCCAGCCAGCCCACCCTCAGGCTATCCAGCCAGCTGTCAAACAGCCTCCAGCCAACCAGCAAGAATCTAGCCAGCATTACTACCCAGCTCTGCAAACTATTTATAATGTTATGCTGACTCTCTGCAGGCACAGCCACCAGGCCAGCCAGCCCTCGCTCAGGCTATCCAACCAGCTGCCAATCCTAAATAAAATTAAAAACAGGCATGCTATAAAAGGGTCTGAGGAGGTGCCTCTGTTGGTGAATGGATGAATCATTTGAACAGGGAATTTGTTTTGGGGGTTTCTTGACTGGTATTGGGGGGACAGTTAATAAAAAATAAATAAAATAATAAATTTGCATTTAAAGTGACAGAGACATGAACCCCCTGACATAAGCTGCCATTCGGGTGGACTGATACTTGATAGAGTATATTGTAGAGGATGATTTCTTAGATTTGTTGTTAGATGTCCAGGTCCTGAGGAAACATTGATTTGTAGGACTTGTTAGAAACAAACACCCAAAAATTGTTTATTTTTTTGTAGGACTATTTTTTGTTTTGTTTTGTTTTTTTCAAAGCACAAGCCGTGAAAAACAAATAAAAATGCCCTACTAGCCTAGTGCCAGCAGGTCATGTTGGCCAATGACCACTGGCCATTGTCAAATGTCCTCCTGAGTCCTGAGTTGCACCTGCTGTTCGTACTGCTGCTGCTGCTGAGTTGTTTAACCCCTTAAGGACCAATGACGTGGCAGGACCATCATGCTGGTCCTGCACTTAAGGACCAATGACGGTCCTGGCACGTCAAGGGTTAACTCTCCCATCGCCGCCGCTGTGCTTGATGGGAGAGACGCGGGCTGCCTGTTACTAGGTGCTCCGATATCGGAGCATCTAGTTTCAGCCAATGCCCTGTTTGTTGATACATGCGATTCGCTAAAATAGCGAATCACAAGTTAGGTAGGATTAGGGTTGACGTGGTTTAGGGTAAGGTTTAGGGTAAGATTTAGGGTTAGAGTTAGGCACAGAAGAAAAAAACAAAAAAAAATAGTTTTATTGTAGGAATAGTGACTGTTAGGGTTAAGTTAGGTAGGATTAGGGTTGACGTGGTTTAGGGTAAGGTTTAGGGCAAGATTTAGGGTTAGAGTTAGGCACAGAAGAAAAAAACAAAAAAAAAATAGTTTTATTGTAGGAATCGTGACTGTTAGGGTTAAGTTAGGTAGGATTAGGGTTGATGTGGGTTAGTGTAAGGTTTAGGGTTAGAGTTAGGCATTGAAACCCCCCTAAAAAAAACAAAAAAACAAAAAAAAAATATATATAGTATTTACGTAGGAATAGGGACTTGGGTAGGCGGGTAGCTATTTAGAAAAAATTAGGGTAGGTAGGTTTAGTTAGAAGCTATTTAGAAAAAATTAGGGTAGGTAGTTTAAGATGCAGCGTCTTTACTCTGCTGAAGAGGCATATGCCTTTTTGGCTTCTGATTCAGAAGCCACGGATACCGCCTCTGATTTTGACATCTCACAGTTCACAGAGAGCTCCAGTGACAGCTCCAGTAATCTTGCTCGGCCATCTTGTAAGAAGAGGCGTACTGCCCCAAGAGTTGCCCCAGAAGCAGCCAAAAAAATGCCCCAGAAGCAGCCAAAAAAATGCCTCAGACGCAGACCCAGACGCAGCCCCAAGACGACATGCACCAGAAGCAGCCAAAAAAAATGCCCCAGAAGCAGCCCCAAGATGACATGCCCCAGTAGCAGCCCCAAGGCGACACGCCCCAGTAGCAGCCCCAAGACATGCTCAGAGACCTGCCACAAGGCCTGCCCCTCATCCAGAGTCTACAGAATGGGTACCACCAGTGGGATTAAGTCCAGCAATACCCGATTTCACCAGCAGCCCAGGAATAAGTGTAGATGTGGCCGTTTTTAACCAGGAGCAGTTTTTTAATTTATTTTTTGGGGGAAGACATTTTGGGGGAGATTGTAGCACAAACAAATATTTATGCAGCCCAATACATTGCAGCCAATCCCACACGCTATGTTTCCAAGCAGCAGTCCTGGTACCCCACAGATGTTGCTGAATTCAAGATATTCTGGGCCCTAACTATGGCTATGGGGATAATTAAAAAGCCAAGCATCAAATCATACTGGAGCAAAAATCCTGTATGCGTTACACCCATTTTCGGCCAAAAAATGAGCAGGAGATGCTATGAAATGCTTTTGTGCTTCATGCATTTCAATGATAATACCCTGTGCCTCCCCAAAGATCACCTCCAGTATGACACGCTGTATAAAATTCGCCCCCTTATAACTCATTTGCAAAAAAAAATTTCTGAAAACTATACCCCCAAAAAACAAATATCTGTTGATGAGTCCTTAATGAAATATAAGGGAAGGTTGGGCTTTAAACAATATATCCTCTCCAAGCGATCCAAGTTTGGTGTCAAAGTTGTGCGAAAGCGCCACAGGATACACTTATGCTTTTCGCATTTATGAGGGCAAGGACAGCCAGCTTGATCCTCCTGGTTGCTCTGAATATATGGGAACCAACGGCAAAATTGTTTGGGATCTCATTTCCCTCCTATTAAATAAAGGATACCAATTATTTGTAGATAACTATTATACAAGCCCCCTTTTATTCAAATCCCTTTTTTATTTTGACACTGTGGCCTGTGGCACTGTTAGGAGAAATTGTAAGGAGATGCCGAAACAAATGTTCAACTGCAAGCTACGAAGGGGAACGTCCTTAGCTTTGTGCCAAGAGGAGCTGCTGGCAGTGAAGTTTAGAGACAAAAAGGACGTGTACATGCTGACAACTATGCATGATGAGGGAACTGTGCCATACTCTGTCCGTGGCACGGTCCTCAGGAAACCAGTCTGCATCAGAGACTACAATAAACACTTGGAGGGTGTTTATCTTTGTGATCAACTCATGCAGCCTTACCTCACCATGAGAAAATCGAGGGTCTGGTATAAGAAGGTTGCTATTTTCCTGATGTAGACTGCAATTTATAATTCCTATATAATTTTAAAACTGGCAAACCCCACTCAAAAAATCACTTTTTTACAATTCCAAATGCATGTCATTTCCAGTTTTTTGTTTGAAGGGGCAACAGCAGTTTTACATCAGAGGCCCCGTTTAGGACACTTGGCATTTAAAATCCCCCCAACCCCCCAAAAGAGTAACCCACAGAAACGCTGCAGGGTGTGCTACGCCAATGGCAAACGGACATAAACCACCTTCTACTGTCCTGATTGCCCTACAAAACCTGGGCTCTGCATTGGTGACTGTTTCAAACAGTATCACTTACGTGCAATGCAGTAATTCTGTAATTTAATTATTAGGCCACACATTCCCCCTGAAATATCCTTTTTTTTTTTCTCCAAAACACATCCCTCCTTAGATCTAACACTATGAAAATATAATGGGAACAACTCTGTTTTTTCCATGTCTGAAAATGGAAACGTGCATGTTCTCAACTGAACCCAGTAAATCCCCCAGACCCTGACAAACCTATGCATATGGGCATTGCCATACTCAGAAAATGTAGTTGAATTGTGGACAATGCATTTTTACAAATCTCCAAATGTCCTGTGCTTGAAATCCACAGCAACACCGAAATATAGGTGTGAAAATACAGGGTTTCCTTTTTCTTACTGCTGGTTTTGGGAGGGATTGGTGGAAAAATGACTGAGAAAAATTTGCCAAAATGCACCTAGACTAAAACCCTGGGTTGTATTCCTTACTAAAAAATATATTTTGGGGGTAAAATATTAATTGCAACATTGCTTAACACCCCAAATAATACAAAAGGCACCAGTTAAGTGAGCTGTAAAAATGCCACGTCTGACAATGGAACGTGCTTGTTACCAATTGGGCCCAGTAGATTCCTCAACCCATGACAAACCTATGCATATGGGGTATTGCTGTACTCAGAAAAAGCAACTGAACATTAATCAATGCAGGTTTTTAAATGTTGACCTATCCTGTGCTTGAAATCCACATCAACATTGAACCCAAGTGTGAAAAACTCTGAATTTTTAATTTAAGTGAAGTTTTACAAGGGATTGGTGATAAAATGGCTGCGTAAAAAATTTGAAAACATGCCTAAAATGAAAGCCTTGGTTGTCTACTTTGCAAAAATATACACTTTTGGGGGGAAATCTTAGAGTGGAGCCCCAAATGAGACATGGCACCAGTGATGCAAGCTGTGAAAATTCAAAGTGTGAAACTGGAAACGCGCATGTTCCAATTTGGGCCCCCTGGTTCCCCCAAACCTTGAGAAACCTATGAACATGGGGTATTGTCGTACTCAGAAGAAGGAGCTGATCACTAAACAATGCATTTTTAAAAAATCTTCACCTATCCTGTGCTTGAAATCCACATCAACATTGAACCCAAGTGTGAGAAACGCTGAATTTTTAATTTAAGTAAAGTTTTACAAGGGATTGGTGGTAAAATGGCAGCGTAAAAAATTTGAAAACATGCCTAAAATGAAAGCCTGGGTTGTCTACTTTACAAAAGTATACACTTTGGGGGGAAATTTTACAATGGAGCACTGTTACACAGCCCCAAAATGAGACATGGCACCAGTTATGCAAACTGTGAAAATTCAATGTTTGTTCAAAAGTTGGCCTGTAGCTCCCCCAAACCATGAGAAAGCTATGCATATGGGGTATTGCCATACTCAGAAGAAGGAGCTGAACACTAAACAATGCATTTTTAAAAATCTTCACCTATCCTGTGCTTGAAATTCACATCAACATTGAAACCTAATTGTGAAAAACGCTGAATTTTTTACTTACATCAAGATTTACGAAGAATTCGTGGTAAAATGGCTGCGTAAAAAATTTGAAAACATACATAAAATGAAAGCCTGGGGTGTCTACTTTCCAAAAATATACACTTTTGGGGGGAAATCTTAGAGTGGAGCACTGTTACACAGCCCCAAATGAGACATGGCACTAGTGATGCAAGCTGTGAAAATTCAAAGTGTGAAACTGGAAACGCGCATGTTCCAATTTGGGCCCCCGTAGCTCCCCCAAACCTTGAGAAACCTATGCATATGGGGTATTGCCATACTCAGAAGAAGGAGCTGAACACTAAACAATGCATTTTTAAAAATCTTCACCTATCCAGTGCTTGATATCAACAGTAATATTGAAATGTAAATGTGAAAACTGCCAAAAAAAAAATTATTAACACAATTTTGGAACATATTTCTGGAAAAATATCTACATAAAAAACTCCAAAATTCTACTGATTATTTACCTTATGTTGTCTACTTTTCAGAAACATGTGGGCCATTTTTGGGTTCTGGCACCGTCAACTAAGCTATGATACTCACATGCCAATTGTTGAAAAATTACAGGTTGGAAATAATGGTGTCGATCTTGTAATATTTACCTTGTAAATGTGAGAAAGGGATTGAAATACCAGGCATGTGGGGTATTCCCATATTCAGGAGAAGCAAATTAATATATTTAGGGGTATTTTTTTGTAATTAACTACTAGTATACAAATCCTGACAGGAAAATGTAAGCAAAATGTTGGTTTTTTTTATTTTTTTTCCTCTTTTTTTCTTTTTTAATCAAATTAAACGAAGAGATAGTCATATAATTGTGGTATCAAAAGAAAGCCCTACTAGTGCTTAAAAAACAGTATATAATTTTATATAATTTGTGTGTGTGTGTGTTAAAGGAATTAAAGAAAAAATATTCTTGAACAAAGACATAGTCAAAAAAGTCAAAATTGCTCTGGTCCTTAAGTGAAATCCACCTCAGATTTGCCGGTCCTTAAGGGGTTAAGCAGCAGGATGATTAGGCAGCTGAAAGGGAATGGGATCAACAGTAGCAGTAACATGGAAGATGGATGATGAAGGTTCCACTTGTCTCAACTAGTTCTATAAAGCCTGCTGAAATCTTTGGTAGGCTCATTCCTAGTTGAGCATCTCTGGCCAGTTATTTTGCATAGTCATTCTTTATTTAAAATAATAATTTATGCAATCTTTAGATTCATTTATTTTTTGGTTTATTCAAATTCCTGGTAGGAATTGGCAGTTGGGAGAGTGTGAAATATTAGTATATTGCTGGTAGCGAATGACTGTGGCAACCAGTACTAGCTAATGTGACTAAACTGACAAATAAAGCTTTTGGTAAATTTTAACGTATATTTTCGGCCAAAATCTTTGATAAAGTACTACTTTAGCCACGAAATGCACCAGCAGTAATTGTATTTTTTATTTAGTTTATAATAAATATAAAATTCAGTTACATATTTCTTCATGTGAGCAGCCAATCTGTTCCAGGATAGCAAGAGCCCTGAGCGTAGATGGGGTACAAATGATGTTGGAGTAATTTCATCTGAAATGTGAGTGCATTATTTTATTAATACTGATGGATTTATTTTGTGATGCTACAACATTGGGCAACTTCTCTGTTTTTGTTCTACAAATAAATATAGCTACATACCTCCTAAACTATTGCTTTAAATAAAAAATGTCACATATTAATACAGGTGATTGTAAAATCTCTAAGAAAATCACATAATATGTTATAAGATGCTACTTATATTTTAGGCATGGTTAGGCAGTATGGTATCCCTGCTTCTGCATGGGGGGAATGACTGGGGGGATGTTCTGCCCATATTAGATTACAGTGGGGAGATGCACTAAGGTGTGATAAAGTGGTGATAAAGCAGAGATGATTTTTCCAGTGATATCATTTCTCCAACTCCTATGTTATTCTATGGAGCCAACGCTCCTTCACTGGAGATCTTAGTGCATATGCTCCATAGAATAACATAAGAACTGGAGATGGGATATCACTAGAGAAGTTATTTCCAATTTATCACCTCTTCACTCTTTAGTGAAGAAACCCCATAGTATCTTTTTAAAGGGATAGTAATGCTTAAAATGTAAAAAAAAATATGTCGTAGCGTTTATCCCCCTGAGTAAAACAAGAGTACTCCCACTGCTGAAAGGTGTTTCATTCAACAGTTATTCATTTTCAAAGTTGAATTTTTTAGGTGCAATATCACAGTGGCCTGACACTTTACAGTGGCGCTGTTGCTACACCATCCTATGGAGATTTATGGTCCCGGGACCAGAGCTGTCTATAGGATCGTGTAGCAACAGCGCCACTGTACAATTTCAGGCCACTGTGATATTGCACCTAAAAAATTCAACTTTGAAAATAAATAACTTTTGAATGAAACACCTTTCAGCAGTGGGAGTACTCTTGTTTTATTCAGGGGGATAAACCCTACAGCATATTTTTTTTTACATTTTAAGTATTACTATCCCTTTAAGTTATAGGGAAGGTAACACTTGCTCGGTGTATTCTGGTAAGTAAAGCAAAGGGTTTTCCCCTTAATGAGAGATGTTTTATTCAACAGTTATTACAGATTGTATTTCTGTAGTGCAGTGCCTCCATGACCTGAAATTTTGGAGTGGCGCTATTTTTACAATAGTCTATATCAGAGCTTAAAATTTGTAGTCCTTTCCCCAGACCTGAAAAGTTACTCGCCACTGCAAGCCATAACATACCCACCAGGGCTGACTTTCTACTCGCCAGGGCTAAATTTTCACTCGCCATTAGCTAGTGGCGAGTGGAAATTTTGGAGCCCTGGTCTATATGGCTTTATGGAACAGATGTATGCAACTGCACACCACAGTTTTCTATCACTTGGAAACAGACCTCCACAGGTACAGTAAAAATCCACTTTGAAAAGGTTAAGAACACGAAACGCGTAAGATGTTTCGGGGACCATTTTCCCTCAACTATGTCACACTAAACCATTACTTTTCCCAAACAAATTTGTGTTTTTAACATCTTTAAAAAAGTGTATTTTTACATAACCTGCGGAGGTATGTTTACAAGTGATTTAAAATTCTGGTGTGTGGTTGCATACATCTGTTCCTGAACCTAACCAGGGGAGGGCGGCAATTGCCCCCTGGGCTGGTCATATATCTGGACTGGTAGGCCACTGCACCTCACTTAATCTCCCGACTGGTGCTGTAAATGGAGCTACACTAGTGATACCACAGAGCTTACAATTGAAATGGTGCTACATAAATGGAGCTAAACTAGTAGCATAAACCATTTCTCTTGTAAGCTCTATAGTATCTCTAGGTAAGCTTGACTTAAATTGTAAGCTTTGTAGTAGCGCACTAGTGTAGCCCCAGTTTAACTGTAAGCTATGAGATATCACTTGACTTACTTTACAACATTAATGCCAATTTTAAAATTAACAAAAGGGTGTGGGCTGGAACAGTGGGCTCGAATGATAATAGAAATGGGCCACAATACATTTGCCCCCTGGGCCACAAGTTGCCAGCCCTCCCCTGATCCTAACTCCTTCAGTTAAGGGAGGACTGTGAAGACTTAGCATCCAGACACAGCTGATGTATCCATGTTGCCCAGGTGTGTTTGATGAGGTACATCGATTTAGCTTGTTGGCACTCACGTGTTTATGTTTGCTTAACCCCTTAAGGACCAACTGGCCCAGGGTGTGTGGTCTATTAAGAACCAGATAAGGAAGTTCGACGTGCTGCCCCACGTGACTGATCACGTGTGCCAGCACGCCGAGCAAGGGACTGAAAGAGATCGCACCGGTCTTGGAGCAATCAACTTCAGTCCCCGGTATTACTCACCGTGCTCCTGCAGGAGTGCGGTGAGTAAAAGTATGTGACGTACCAGGACCATCACTGGTCCTTATGTGCCGGACCAGCGTGGCGGTCCGGATACGCCATCAGATGTGAAGGGGTTAAGACATGTATCCATCAAGTTCAGCACCTGTTGATCTAGAGGTAGGCAAACAAAAACCCCACTAAAGACAATTTCATTTAAGTCCCAAGTTGGTAAAAAAAAATCCTTTTTGACTCCAAACAGCAGTCGGATATTTCCCTGGATCAGCATCCTATCTCCTTTGAAGGCAACCATCATAATTCAAAATATTGTTCTGTGCTAGATAGGTATCCATTAATTTTTTAAAGCAATCATAGTATCTGAAAGCACAGCGTCCCAGTACTATATTCCTTTAATAAAACAAGTATGGCAATATCCACAAGGTGGAGCCATAACTGAGGAGTCTAAGTCAAATCATTGGACATAGTTCTGGTTGAGGACACACCCAAGTCAGGCACCTTGTGACCCCAACAAAGTAATTAATTTATAGGGTGGAATTATGATTTAGATATGAACTTTTATTATTAATATAAATTTACAAACTTACACTTTGCTATGATGTATATAAATAGCTACAATACAAACATATCCTATACAATAATTTGATAAAACGTGTGTAACGATGCAGTCATGCCCAGTAGAGACTGCCATTGACTAGGCTGATACAGAGCTGGGTGCTCCGAAGGAGCGCCCAGCTCTGTATCAGCCGCTGAGCGGGCAATCTCTACTGAGCATGATTGCACCGCGACCGGCTGGCACTGTATCAGCCACGGCGTGGGCAGCCTCTACTGTGTATGACTGCACCGTGACCGGCTGGCAGTGGCACTTTGGCCCATGTAACAGGCTCTTCAACTAGTATTTCATATAACTTTAAGTATTAATATAAATATACCAGAATATCATAAATACAAATATATGTACATTCTGCATAAAAGACCACACTGATGATAATGTATCACTGTGTGTGCATGTTTGTTTGTGTGTGTGTTTGTGCATACCTTCCAAAATTTCAAATGTAGAGAGAGGGACAGTTTTGTTTTAGGGGATGTTGCTGGGGGTGAGGCTGGTGGGTGGGGCATTATCAAGATTTTTAGTTTATTTCATGATCTATATTGACATCTCTTTGTGTAAGTGAATAAATGATTTATCACAAGACCAAAGTATTCTATTTACACAGAAATAAGTTATATACACAAATGTGCTGAAGTTTATACACACATTAATGTGAGTTTTATTTCTGTGGAGCAATGTGATACACTTATATACACAACACACAGTCTGATTTCCTAACAAGAAGGACACCAGGGTGATACACTTATATACACACCACACAGTCTGATCTCCTAAACACAGGGACACCAGGGTGATACACTTCTATACACACCACACAGTCTGATCTCCTAAACACAGGGACAACCAGGGTGATACACTTCTATACACACCACACAGTCTGATCTCCTAAACACAGGGACAACCAGGGTGATACACTTCTATACACACCACACAGTCTGATCTCCTAAACACAGGGATATCAGGGTGATACACTTCTATACACACCACACAGTCTGATCTCCTAAACACAGGGGCATCAGGGTGATCCACTTATATACACACCACACAGTCTGATCTCCTAAACACAGGGACACCAGGGTGATATACTTCTATACACACCACACAGTCTGATCTCCTAAACACAGGGACACCAGGGTGATACACTTATATACACACCACACAGTCTGATCTCCTAAACACATGGGCATCAGGGTGATACACTTCTATACACACACCACACAGTCTGATCTCCTAAACACAGGGACACCAGGGTGATACACTTCTATACACACCACACAGTATGATCTCCTAAACACAGGGACACAAGGGTGATATACTTCTATACACACCACACAGTCTGATCTCCTAAACACAGGGACACCAGGGTGATATACTTCTATACACACCACACAGTCTGATCTTATAAACACAGGGATACCAGGGTGATGCACTTATATACACACCACACAGTCTGATCTCCTAAACACAGGGACACCAGGGTGATACACTTATATACACACCACACAGTCTGATCTCCTAAACACAGGGACACCAGGGTGATATACTTCTATACACACCACACAGTCTGATCTCCTAAACACAGGGACACCAGGGTGATATACTTCTATACACACCACACAGTCTGATCTCATAAACACAGGGATACCAGGGTGATACACTTATATACACACCACACAGTCTGATCTCCTAAACACAGGGACACCAGGGTGATACACTTATATACACACCACACAGTCTGATCTCCTAAACACAGGGACACCAGGGTGATACACTTCTATACACACCACACAGTCTGGTCTCCTAAACACAGGGACACCAGGGTGATACACTTATATACACACCACACAGTCTGATCTCCTAAACACAGGGACACCAGGGTGATACACTAATATACACAACACACAGTCTGATCTCCTAAACACAGGGACACCAGGGTGATACACTTATATACACACCACACAGTCTGATCTCCTAAACACAGGGGCATCAGGGTGATACACTTCTATACACACACCACACAGTCTGATCTCCTAAACACAGGGACACCAGGGTGATGCACTTCTATACACACCACACAGTCTGATCTCATAAACACAGGGATACCAGGGTGATACACTTCTATACACACCACACAGTCTGATCTCTTAAACACAGGGACACCAGGGTGATATACTTCTACACACACCACACAGTCTGATCTCCTAAACACAGGGACACCAGGGTGATATACTTCTATACACACCACACAGTCTGATCTCATAAACACAGGGATACCAGGGTGATACACTTATATACACACCACAAAGTCTGATCTCCTAAACACAGGGACATCAGGGTGATACACTTATATACACACCACACAGTCTGATCTCCTAAACACAGGGACACCAGGGTGATATACTTCTATACACACCACACAGTCTGATCTCCTAAACACAGGGACACCAGGGTGATATACTTCTATACACACCACACAGTCTGATCTCATAAACACAGGGATACCAGGGTGATACACTTATATACACACCACACAGTCTGATCTCCTAAACACAGGGACACCAGGGTGATACATTTATATACACACCACACAGTCTGATCTCCTAAACACAGGGACACCAGGGTGATACACGTCTATACACACCGCACAGTCTGGTCTCCTAAACACAGGGACACCAGGGTGATACGCTTATATACACACCACACAGTCTGATCTCCTAAACACAGAGACACCAGGGTGATACACTTATATACACACCACACAGTCTGATCGCCTAAACACAGGGACACCAGGGTGATACACTTATATACACACCACACAGTCTGATCTACTAAACACAGGGACACCAGGGTGATACACTTATATACACACACCACACAGTCTGATCTCCTAAACACAGGGACACCAGGGTGATACACTTATATACACACCACACAGTCTGATCTCCTAAACACAGGGACACCAGAGTGATACACTTATAAACACATCACACAGTCATCTCCTAAACACAGGGACACCAGGGTGATACACTTATATACACTCCACGCAGTCTGATCTCCTAAACACAGGGACACCAGGGTGATACACGTCTATACACACCACACAGTCTGATCTCCTACACACAGGGACACCAGGGTGATACACTTATATACACACACCACACAGTCTGATCTCCT
Organism: Rhinophrynus dorsalis; assembly: GCA_037306005.1. Taxonomy (NCBI): domain Eukaryota; kingdom Metazoa; phylum Chordata; class Amphibia; order Anura; family Rhinophrynidae; genus Rhinophrynus; species Rhinophrynus dorsalis. Next base: position 169,249,545 of record CM074726.1, on the reverse strand, counting down.
AAACACAAGGACACCAGGGTTATACACTTATATACATACTGCACAGTCTGATCTCCTAAACACAGGGAAACCAGGGTGATACACTTATATACACACCACACAGTCTGATCGCCTAAACACAGGGACACCAGGGTGATACACTTATATACACATCACGCAGTCATCTCCTAAACACAGAGACACCAGGGTGATACACTTATATACACTCCACGCAGTCTGATCTTCTAAACACAGGGACACCAGGGTGATACACATCTATACACACCACACAGTCTGATCTCCTACACACAGGGACACCAGGGTGATACACTTATATACACACCACACAGTCGGATCTCCTAAACACAAGGACACCAGGGTTATACACTTATATACATACCGCACAGTCTGATCTCCTAAACACAGGGACACCAGGGTGATACACTTATATACACACCACACAGTCTGATCGCCTAAACACAGGGACACCAGGGTGATACACTTATATACACATCACACAGTCATCTCCTAAACACAGGGACACCGGGGTGATACACTTATATACACTCCACGCAGTCTGATCTCCTAAACACAGGGACACCAGGGTGATACACGTCTATACACACCACACAGTCTGATCTCCTACACACAGGGACACCAGGGTGATACACTTATATACACACCACACAGTCTGATCTCCTAAACACAAGGACACCAGGGTTATACACTTATATACATACCGCACAGTCTGATCTCCTAAACACAGGGACACCAGGGTGATACACTTATATACACACCACACAGTCTGATCTCCTAACAAGAAGGACACCAGGGTGGGAAAGAGGGACAGAGGGATTTGGGTTTCAGAAAGGGACTGTCACTACGAAAGAGGGACACTTTGGAAGCACAGACTCCTAATATCTCCTAAAGAGGGACACTTGGGAGGTATGTACCCCTAATATCTCCTAAAGAGGGACACTTGGGAGGTATGGAACCCTAATATCTCCTAAAGAGGGACATTTGGGATGTATGGAACCCGAATAGCATCTAAAGAGGGAAACATGGGAGGTATGGAACCCTAATATCTCCTAAAGAGGGACACTTGGGAGGTATGGAACCCTAATATCTCCTAAAGAGGGATACTTGGGAGATATGAACCCCTAATATCTTCTAAAGAGGCACACTTGGAAGGTATGGACCCCTAATATCTCCTAAAAAGGGACTCTTGAGAAGTATACATATGTGTGTATATGAATGTATGTGTGTATGTTATGTGTCTGTGTGTTTGTATTTGTTAATATGTATGTATGTGTATATGTCTGCATGTGTGTGTATTTGTGTTCGCATGTCAATGTGTGAGATCACAGCTGTATGTATGTGATTTTATTTAAAAATGTAAGTATAAAAAAACATTTAAATAGCAGCACATCTACAATACATGCACCAGTATATACCTGAAAAATTCATAGGAGCATGTCCCAGAGAGGTACATATGTAATATCCATCTACCTGGGTGTTCAGGGAGAGGACAGCGTCATCAAAATAAAAAGGTGACTCAAAAAAGTTAAGTTTTACATGGCTGGAAATAAACCATCACTTTTTTTGATTGACCTTTTTGTGTTCTGACTAGTGTGACTATATTTCCATTCGGTCATTAAGGGACATTGAGATGAGAGTTCTAGACACTAAAGGTAGAACTGCCCATTGACTGCTGTTACAGAAAGCAATACCTGTTGTGGGATATGAGATAATGTACATCAAACCCAAAGCCTTAGACTAGCATTACACTACAATAAAAATACACTGCAGCTACTGTCCAGTGTCAAAATCAAGGCCCATTTTCTCTGTGGTGTTTACAGCTCTGTCTGGAATCCATTTTGTTGTAGCCCAGCAGAGACATCACTTCCTGTCACAGTAGACAATAGACAGCTCTCCTTCTATTGTTTAAAAGTCTGTGCTCTGGAATTTTTATTCCAGAACTCTGTACTGTCCCAGAAGGGATCTGTCCGGGACATGGGACACACATTTAAAATCAGGGACTGTCCTGAGCAATAAGGGACAGGTGGTCACCCTAGTTCTGTCTTCTTCCTATGACCTAGGCAGATCTTTTCTATTTCACTGGGGGTATTTGGTTCCTTGTGGCAGTTCTACTGGTTAAATCAGCCCCTTAGTGCCATTTGAAAGAAAGATGAAATGATTTTGGGGCAATCCAACTACACAAAAAAAGATTAAGTGTTTTTTTTTAACAACACGTTTTAGAAAGATCTTCAACATATTGCAACACAATAATCTCACCGCTTAAATCAACAGGATTGTTTATGTGTCTCCTACGAGTTGGTTTACTCCAGAAATGCTATCAACTTCAAATTCATAGATGGATAATGTGAAAACCTAGAGTTCCTGATAGACTACCATTCCCATTATGAGAGGGCATGATGGGAGTTGTAGTCTAGCAACAACAAATGAAGGGCTTCATGATGTCCACCATTTCATTGAAGTACATCCCAGGATCATCCACAGAGCCATGAGGTCCTGATGACCTCTGAATGAATGACAGCAAATCATATCAGCCATACTTAACCCTTTGATTGACAAAAGAGTGGCCAACACATTGCTTCCCTATGCTTTGTATATCCTGCTGGAATTCAAAGGTTTAACCCTTTGAGTGCCAGAGGAGCATGCATCTCATTGTTGAGCAATGCATGGCATACAACTCTGCCACTCAAAGGGGTTAGCTTTCATTATCCTCTAAAATAATTTAAAGTACTCCGTTATAACAGTCATTAAGGTTCAGCTTGCTGGCACTCCCTTCCGTCGTTGATGCCCTCCTGGGCCCTCCAGTTGTAGGTAGAATTCATCTCTATATTGCTGTGCCCATGTGGCGGTGGGCAGTACCTCCCTTTGTGTTGCATATGAGGAAGACATGGGGCCACGTTCATCAGAAGACGTCCCACAGAGACCTCGCTTCATCAGGAACTGTGTGAATAAAATACCACTATCAGTTTGCTGACAAAGATCACACTGAACTGTATAATGGTACTGAATATGTATACACTGATAATGATCACACCACACTATATAATGATACTGAGTATCTACACACTGATAATGATCACACTGCCCTGTATAATGGTACTGAGTAACTATACACTGATAATGATCACACTGCTCTGTATAATGGTACTGAGTATCTATACACTGATAATGATCACACCACACTATATAATGATACTGAGTATCTACACACTGATAATGATCACACTGCACTGTATAATGGTACTGAGTAACTATACACTGATAATGATCACACAGCTCTGTATAATGGTACTGAGTATCCATACACTGATAATGATCACACTGCTCTGAATATTGGTACTGAGTATCCATACACTGATAATGATCACACTGCTCTGTATAATGGTACTGAGTATCTATACACTGATAATGATCACACCACTCTGTATAATGGTACTGAGTATCTATACACTGATAATGATCACACTGCTCTGTATAATGGTACTGAGTATCTACACACTGATAATGATCACACTGCACTGTATAATGGTACTGAGTATCTATACACTAATAATGATCACACTGCACTGTATAATGGTACTGAGTATCTATACACTGATAATGATCACACTGCTCTGTATAATGGTACTGAGTATCTATACACTGATAATGATCACACCACTCTGTATAATGGTACTGAGTATCTATACACTGATAATGATCACACTGCACTGTATAATGGTACTGAGTATCTACACACTGATACTGATCACACCGCTCTGTATAATGGTACTGAGTATCTACACACTGATAATGATCACACTGCACTGTATAATGGTACTGAGTATCTATACACTGATAATGATCACACTGCACTGTATAATGGTACTGAGTATCTATACACTGATAATGATCAGACAGCACTGTATAATGGTACTGAGTATCTACACACTGATAATGATCACACTGATCTGTATAATGGTACTGAGTATCTACACACTGATAATGATCACACTGCCCTGTATAATGGTACTGAGTATCTATATACTTATAATGATTACACTGCTCTGTATCATTGTACTGAATATATTTACACTGATATTTACAGATGGGAGCAAATAATGTGGGAATTGCCACAAAAGTGAATTTTTTTCTGCTTTTTTTCAATGCAATGAAATCAATGACAATAATGTACACTGATAATAATCTCCTCACTTTATATAATGATATTGAGAATCTACACTGATAATAATCACAGTGATACTAGGTATACACTAACAATAATCACACCACTATATACTGAGATTATGCACAGCATTCAGATAGTCGTTAGAAGAAGATGAATGAAGATGAATGCAGAGGGCAGGTTGGGGGGGGGGGGGTTGATTAGACTAACAACTACATCGGGTTGATTCTGAAGTTATCACAATTACCCATGTAATGATGAAGATTAACCCTTTGAGTGCCTCTCAAGGGTCAACCATGATTTTTCAATTTTGCTAAAAAGCTGATTCTAACAACAGACACCTAAAAATTTGCATATCACATAATTTAAAAACAGTACATTTTGCTGATGTGATAAGATGAGCAGTTAAAATTTTGGGGGCAGACTAACTGGTCTGTAGGTGCCAGTAAAAATCCCCATAGATTTCCACATGTTTCAATGGAGCTTTTAACTCTTTGGATGAGATTCACTAAGGTGTGATAAAGAGGTAATAAAGTGGAGATAACTTCTCCAGTGATATCACTTCTCTAGTTCTTATGTTATTCTATGAAGTCTATGTAATAAGATCTCTCCAGCTTTGGAGATCTTCGTGCATAGGCTCTATACAATAGCATAAGAACTGGAGAAGAGATATCACTGGAGAATTCATCTTCGCTTTATCACCTCGTTATTTCACCTTAGGCATAAATGCCCCACCTTAATGCTAGACAATTCAGTGGTAGTGTTAATCCATCCCTTATGGCACAATTGGTTTGTCCTCGAATGACTCTGTTCTTCTAAACTCATCAGCCTCATAATATATTTTATTTTGCGACTTACCTTGAAAAGACCAAACAAGATTAAGGAACCAACAAAAGCTGAGGCCAAAGAGATAAGTATTATTCCCCAGAACGGTAACTCTTTCGTAGTACTTGCTGCAATAATACTTACTGCAATGCAAACAAAAAGCCCAGTTACATGTCATGATAACCACTGAATCACGCTACAGTGCAAGGATAATCATTTTTTAAACCTCAAAGGGGTGAACAACTTGCAGCAATCCAAGTGTGCCATCCTTCTCTAAGACCAATTACCTGTTGAGTTTGATGGCAGTTCTAGTAGAACAACAGGTGCAGAGCTGCAGATTTCCAACCCCTAATATGAATGATTAGCAAGGTTTTATTATTATTATTATTATTATTATTATTATTATTATTAATAATAAAAAAATATATATACTGTTTGTCCTGATGAATAAAACAATGGCATCTATTGCCAGGGGATAATTCCTTCCAATGCTATTACCACTCAAACTTTTTTTTGTTACTTAAAGGGATAGTAATACTTCATTTTAACTTTATTTTATTTTGTAGGCATTAAAAAAACATGAAGAATGATATAAGTCTTATCTCTGAAACCTTTATGGTTTAAGAGATATTCACAAACAAAGTATCCCCCCCCTGTTCAACCAGATAAGAAGGGAGATGCCCAGGTAGACTGCAGAGAGGGACAATCTTCAATTAAGATAATGGAAAAAGCTGAAAAACTTTTCAAGGGGGGAAGGGCTTTCATTGTTTTCATACAAAGAAAACTGTCCCCTTCTGTTATCTGTACTGTCATACAACCAGACTCACATCTGAGAAGAGATGGCTTACACTAGGAAAAAGGGGCGGGGAGGGGAACTTTGCTTGTGAATATCTCATAAACCATAAAGGTTTGAGAGATAAGACTTATATCATTCTTCATGTTTTTTTAATGCCTACAAAATAAAATAAAGTTAAAACGAAGTGTTACTATCCCTTTAACTATAATTTCCAGTTGTGGTGCCCAACCAGGTTGTACTGTCCCAACAGAGAGGTGACGTAGAAGACTAAAACTCTCCAGTACCTACTGGACTCCAGAGGACATGTACTAAGGTGTGATAAAGAGGAGATAACTTCTCCAGTGAGATAAACTCCCCAGTTACTATGTTATTCGATGGGAGATCTTTAGTTATAGACTACAGGGGAGATGTACTAAGGTGTGATAAAGAGGAGATAACTTCTCCAGTGAGATAAACTCTCCAGTTCCTATGTTATTCTATGGGAGAGCATTAGTTATAGACTAGAGGGGAGATGTACAAAGGTGTGATAAAGAGGAGATAACTTCTCCAGTGAGATAAACTCCCCAGTTCCTATGTTATTCTATGGGAGATCTTTAGTTATAGACTACAGGGGAGATGTACTAAGGTGTGATAAAGAGGAGATAACTTCTCCAGTGAGATAAACTCCCCAGTTCCTATGTTATTCTATGGGAAATCTTTAGTTATAGACTACAGGGGAGATGTACTAAGGTGTGATAAAGAGGAGATAACTTCTCCAGTGAGATAAACTCTCCAGTTCCTATGTTATTCTATGGGAAATCTTTAGTTATAGACTACAGGGGAGATGTACTAAGGTGTGATAAAGAGGAGATAACTTCTCCAGTGAGATAAACTCTCCAGTTCCTATGTTATTCTATGGGAGAGCATTAGTTATAGACTAGAAGGGAGATGTACTAAGGTGTGATAAAGAGGAGATAACCTCTCCAGTGAGATAAACTCTCCAGTTCCTATGTTATTCTATGGGAGATCTTTAGTTATAGACTACAGGGGAGATATACTAAGGTGTGATAAAGAGGAGATAACTTCTCCAGTGAGATAAACTCTCCAGTTCCTATGTTATTCTATGTGAGAGATTTAGTTATAGACTACAGGGAGATGTACTGAGGTGGGATAAAGAGGAGATAACGTCTCCAGTGAGATAAACTCTCCAGTTCCTATATTATTCTACGGGAGATCTTTAGTTATAGACTACAGGGGAGATGTACTAAGGTGTGATAAAGAGGAGATAACCTCTCCAGTGAGATAAACTATCCAGTCCCTATGTTATTCTATGGAAGAGATTTAGTTATAGACTACAGGGGAGATGTACTAAGGTGTGATAAAGAGGAGATAACTTATCCAGTGAGATAAACTCTCCAGTTCCTATGTTATTCGATGGGAGAGCTTTAGTTATAGACTACAGGGGAGATGTACTAAGATGTGATAAAGAGGAGACAACTTCTCCAGTGAGATAAACTCTCCAGTTCCTATGTTATTCGATGGGAGAGCTTTAGTTATAGACTACAGGGGAGATATACTAAGGTGTGATAAAGAGCAGATAACTTCTCCAGTGAGATAAACTCTCCAGTTCCTATGTTATTCTATGGGAAATCTTTAGTTATAGACTACAGGGGAGATGTACTAAGGTGTGATAAAGAGGAGATAACTTCTCCAGTGAGATAAACTCTCCAGTTCCTATGTTATTCTATGGGAGAGCATTAGTTATAGACTAGAGGGGAGATGTACTAAGGTGTGATAAAGAGGAGATAACCTCTCCAGTGAGATAAACTCTCCAGTTCCTATGTTATTCTATGGGAGATCTTTAGTTATAGACTACAGGGGAGATATACTAAGGTGTGATAAAGAGGAGATCACTTCTCCAGTGAGATAAACTCTCCAGTTCCTATGTTATTCTATGGGAGAGATTTAGTTATAGATTACAGGGGAGATGTACTAAGATGTGATAAAGAGGAGATAACTTCTCCAGTGAGATAAACTCTCCAGTTCCTATGTTATTCTATGTGAGAGATTTAGTTATAGACTACAGGGAGATGTACTGAGGTGGGATAAAGAGGAGATAACGTCTCCAGTGAGATAAACTCTCCAGTTCCTATATTATTCTACGGGAGATCTTTAGTTATAGACTACAGGGGAGATGTACTAAGGTGTGATAAAGAGGAGATAACTTCTCCAGTGAGATAAACTATCCAGTCCCTATGTTATTCTATGGAAGAGATTTAGTTATAGACTACAGGGGAGATGTACTAAGGTGTGATAAAGAGGAGATAACTTATCCAGTGAGATAAACTCTCCAGTTCCTATGTTATTCGATGGGAGAGCTTTAGTTATAGACTACAGGGGAGATGTACTAAGATGTGATAAAGAGGAGACAACTTCTCCAGTGAGATAAACTCTCCAGTTCCTATGTTATTCGATGGGAGAGCTTTAGTTATAGACTACAGGGGAGATGTACTAAGGTGTGATAAAGAGGAGATAACCTCTCCAGTGAGATAATCTCTCCAGTTCCTATGTTATTCTATGGGAAATCTTTAGTTATAGACTACAGGGGAGATATACTAAGGTGTGATAAAGAGGAGATAACTTCTCCAGTGAGATAAACTCTCCAGTTCCTATGTTATTCTATGGGAAATCTTTAGTTATAGACTACAGGGGAGATGTACTAAGGTGTGATAAAGAGCAGATAACTTCTCCAGTGAGATAAACTCTCCAGTTCCTATGTTATTCTATGGGAAATCTTTAGTTATAGACTACAGGGGAGATGTACTAAGGTGTGATAAAGAGGAGATCACTTCTCCAGTGAGATAAACTCTCCAGTTCCTATGTTATTCGATGGGAGAGATTTAGTTATAGACTACAGGGTGAGATGTACTAAGGTGTGATAAAGAGGAGATAACTTCTCCAGGGAGATAAACTCTCCAGTTCCTATGTTATTCTATGCATCTTTTAGTGCCTCAGCTCCATATACTGACAAAGGAATTGGAGAGTTTATCACACTGAAGCATTTATCTCCAGTTCAACATGCGTCTATCTCCTTGTTGTGACTCCCCAGTTGGTAGTGATACTAACAATCTGACTAAATAATAACAAGTTTTAGGTGTCTTAATTTATGAATGAAACATCTTCCTGCAATGTGGGTATTTACACTGCAGACCTCTCTAGCATTCAAAGGGTTAAAGCTCAATCTTAAAACATTGGGCGTTTTTATTTGTCCCTTGTAGTGAAACTGCTTTGCCTCAGAATGTTTTAACCCTTTGAGTGCCAAAGGGTTAATAACTCACTGTACATCAGCTTTTAATTTTATTGTAGTGGTAGCTACTTCATATGACCTCTAGATGGCAGTATAAGCTAGCCTCTGCTATATATAAAATTGTTCGAAACTAAAATAATATATATATATATTATCTATCAAGGCTAAAATGTATTTATTATGGTCTAGTAATTTATGTATCAAGGCAAATATTTATTTATTACTATTTATTAACACCTTAAGCTCTAATGATGTGCCAGGACAGTCACAGCGGTCCGACACTTAAGGATCAGTGACGGCCCTGGCACGTTATGGGATTCCTGGGGTCCCCTGCGTGGCTGCACGCTGTTGGTTTGCTCTGGAATTCCTCCGTTTTTTGTCTTGTGTAACCTTCCAGATAAATGCATTGGCTACCTCTCAGGGACCTAAAGGGTTAAGTCAAAGGGAATTTTTAATTTCTCCCTATGGTACAGTTGGTTTGCTGCATAATTTCTCTGCTTCCATTGTGCACGTTACCCACAAGGTGCTCTTTTGCAGCCTCATGGAGTATACATAACCCTGCACCCGTTGTTTGCCCTTAAAGGGATAGTAATGTTTAATTTTAAGATTCTTTAATATTGTAGGCATTAAAAAAAATTACATCGTTGCAAGTCTTGTCTCTCAAACCTTTATAGTTTGAGAGGTATAACTTGCTGAAGTTCCCCCCTCTCCAGGCTGTTTCAGAGACGTCTGCCATCTAGTGGTCAGCAGGAGATTCCAGTCCCGGGACTAGCAGGTGGCTCTCCAGCAGAGCCGAAATCACGCGATTTAGAAAAAAAGTGGAACGATCTACAAAGTGTGCCTGGTTTGCAAGCACACTTTGTAGACTGTTCCAATTAAGTATTTATTTCAAAATAGTGTGATGTCGGCTCTGTTGAAGATCTGTAATTTGATCAAATGACCGGAATCTGCTGCTGTCATGTAGAGCACTGACTTGTCTGAAACAGCCTGGAGGGGGGGAACTTTAGCCAGTTACTTATCTCAAACTATAAAGTGTTGAGAGATAAGACTTACATTGATGTCATTATTTTTTTTAATGCCTACAACATTAAAGAATCTTAAAATTAAACATTAGTATCCCTTTAAATACCCAGCAAGTTGCATGCAGGGATTTTTTGGGCTCCTGATGTGGTGTCCATTGAGGCTGATGCACTAAGAAGAACTGTTCATTAACAGAACAGTACGCAGGACAAGAGGCCACCCCCTTAGACTTGAGGAAAGAAGATTTAATCTACAACAGTGGAAGGGTTTCTTTACAGTAAGGACAATAAAGGTATGGAATGCACTTCCGGAGGAGGTGGTGCTATCAAATACATTAGATGCCTTTAAAAGGGGCCTGGATACTTATTTAAAAGAGCATAACATAGAGGGCTATGTACGTTAGTATTGGGATGAATATATATTTGGGGCTTGTTGATCCAGGGAGAAATCTGATTGCCATTTGGAATCAAGAATGAATTTTTTTCGCCCATTCAAGGCAGAATTTTAAATTGCTAATTGAGGTGTTTTTTTTGCCTTCTTTTGGATCAACGATGGTAAACAGGAGTAGGAAAAGGTTTAACTAGGTGGACGCAGGTCTTTTTTCAATCTAAATTACTATGTTACTGTGTTACTATGTTACTAGTGAAATTCTGGGGCAAACAACTTCACCATAGGGAACAAATACAAATTCCTATGGATTTCCATGGGGGATTTTAATCTCATGTTCTGTTCTGCAAGGTGCTGGTTAATGCCCCATTTAAATCCATGGGAATCTGTGTTTGTCCCCTATGGTGAAGTTGGGTTGTCACAGAATTACTCCAGTTTAGGGCTTACATCCCAGACACTCTAGGTACCCTTAGCCCTTCCCGTGGCCACACACCCCACTCCTCACATGACCAATCCCCTAGCCCCATCCACTGTTTCCTGGTACATAACATTCCCTTGGTCTATAAAAACAAGAACAAGCAAACTTTTTAACCTTTTGATTGATAGATCTCCAACTCATCGCTCTGCAATGCTTTGGAGATCTCTCTAGTGTCCAAGGGGTTAATAACATGCTGGAGAAGGGTATACAACTGTTACAGGGATATTGAGATTGCTCTGGCCACACCCACAGTTTAGAATGTGCTGTGGGTGTGGCCAAGTGAGGAGCCAATCAAAATATCGAGCTCAAGACAGTGTCCTGCTCTGCCTCTGGGGAAATCCAGTCCTGCTGCAGTTATCTTTACCCCATCAGCCTCACTTTTTTAGTGAGTCCTAGTCCCACGTGTGCAGAGGGAAGATCATGTGGAATCATGGGAAAGGGCACAGTAAAGCTGGCATGGTATGATGCAATATTTCTGTGCCAGATTTACTCAGATTTGTATCAATACATATGCCCCATGCATTTAGCAAAATATACTTACTGGTCGTGGCTTGACTACTGTTTCCTGTATTTGAACTGGTGTTGCCAGTAAATGCGGTGGTGCTGCCAGTAAATGAGGTGGTGCTGCCAGTAAAAGAGGTGGTACTGCCAGTTGATAGGGTGGTGCTGCCAGTAGATGGGGTGGTGCTGCCAGTAAAAGAGGTGGTACTGCCAGTTGATGGGGTGGTGCTGCCAGTAGATGGGGTGGCACTGCCAGTAAAAGAGGTGGTACTGCCAGTTGATGGGGTGGTGCTGCCAGTAAAGGAAGTGGTGCTGCCAGTTAAAGAAGTGGTGCTGCCAGTAGATGGGGTGGTGCTGCCAGTAAAAGAGGTAGTGCTGCCACTAAATGGGGTTGTGCTATCTGTAGACTGGTTGGTGCTTTCACTGGAAAGAGTGGTGCTTGTCGTGGATGAAGCTGTATTTTCAGTAGAAATTGAGATAGATACACTGGAAGCTGCTTCAGTTGTAGTAGTTACTGCTTCAGTAGTGGTAGTTGCTGCTTCAGAAGTGGTAGTTGCTGCTTCAGTTGTAGTGGTAACTGCTTCAGTAGTGGTAGTAGCTGCTTCAGTTGTAGTGGTAGCTGCTTCAGTAGTGGTAGTTGCTGCTTCAGTAGTGGTAGTTGCTGCTTCAGTAGTGGTAGTTGCTGCTTCAATTCTAGTAGTAGCTGCTTCAGTAGTGGTAGTTGCTGCTTCAGTTATAGTAGTAGCTGCTTCAGTAGTGGTAGTTGCTGCTTCAGAAGTGGTGGTTACTGCTTCAGTAGTGGTAGTAGCTGCTTCAGTAGTAGTTGCTGCTTCAGTTGTAGTAGTAGCTGCTTCAGTAGTGGTAGTTGCTGCTTCAGTAGTGGTAGTTGCTGCTTCACTTGTAGTGGTAGTTGCTTCAGTAGAGGTACTTGCTGCTTCAGTTGTAGTAGTAGCTGCTTCAGTAGTGGTAGTTGCTGCTTCAGTAGTGGTAGTTGCTGCTTCAGTTGTAGTGGTAACTGCTTCAGTAGTAGTAGTAGTTGCTGCTTCAGTTGTAGTAGTAGCTGCTTCAGTAGTTGTAGTTGCTGCCTCAGTTGTAGTAGTAGCTGCTTCAGTAGTGGTAGTTGTTGCTTCAGTTGTAGTGGTAGCTGCTTCAGTAGTGGTAGTTGCTGCTTCAGTAGTTGTAGTTGCTGCTTCAGTTGTAGTAGTAGCTGCTTCAGTAGTGGTAGTTGCTGTTTCAGTAGTGGTAGTTGCTGCTTCAGTTGTAGTGGTAGCTGCTTCAGTAGTGGTAGTTGCTGCTTCAGTAGTTGTAGTGGCTGCTTCAGTTGTAGTAGTAGCTGCTTCAGTAGTGGTAGTTGCTGCTTCAGTTGTAGTAGTAGCTGCTTCAGTAGTGGTAGTTTCTGCTTCAGTAGTGGTAGTTGCTGCTTCAGTTGTAGTGGTAACTGCTTCAGTAGTGGTAGTTGCTTCTTCAGTAGTGGTAGTTGCTGCTTCAGTTGTAGTAGTAGCTGCTTCAGTAGTTGTAGTTGCTGCTTCAGTTGTAGTAGTAGCTGCTTCAGTAGTGGTAGTTGCTGCTTCAGTAGTGGTAGTTGCTGCTTCAGTTGTAGTGGTAGCTGCTTCAGTAGTGGTAGTTGCTTCTTCAGTTGTAGTAGTAGCTGCTTCAGTAGTTGTAGTTGCTGCTTCAGTTGTAGTAGTACCTGCTTCAGTAGTGGTAGTTGCTGCTTCAGTAGTGGTAGTTGCTGATTCAGTTGTAGTAGAAGCAGCTTCAGTAGTGGTAGTAGCTGCTTCAGTTGTAGTAGTTGCTGTTTCAGTTGTAGTAGTAGCTGCTTCAGTAGTAGTTGCTGCTTCAGTTGTAGTAGTAGCTGCTTCAGTAGTGGTAGTTGCTGCTTCAGTAGTGGTAGTTGCTGCTTCAGTTGTAGTGGTAGTTGCTTCAGTAGTGGTAGTTGCTGCTTCAGTTGTAGTGGTAGTTGCTTCAGTAGTGGTAGTTGCTGCTTCAGTAGTGGTAGTTGCTGCTTCAGTTGCAGTAGTAGCTGCTTCAGTAGTTGTAGTTGCTGCCTCAGTTGTAGTAGTAGCTGCTTCAGTAGTGGTAGTTGCTGCTTCAGTTGTAGTGGTAGCTGCTTCAGTAGTGATAGTTGCTGCTTCAGTAGTTGTAGTTGCTGCTTCAGTTGTAGTAGTAGCTGCTTCAGTAGTGGTAGTTGCTGCTTCAGTAGTGGTAGTTGCTGCTTCAGTTATAGTGGTAGCTGCTTCAGTAGTGGTAGTTGCTGCTTCAGTAGTTGTAGTGGCTGCTTCAGTTGTAGTAGTAGCTGCTTCAGTAGTGGTAGTTGCTGCTTCAGTTGTAGTAGTAGCTGCTTCAGTACTGGTAGTTTCTGCTTCAGTAGTGGTAGTTGCTGCTTCAGTTGTAGTGGTAACTGCTTCAGTAGTGGTAGTTGCTGCTTCAGTAGTGGTAGTTGCTGCTTCAGTTGTAGTAGTAGCTGCTTCAGTAGTTGTAGTTGCTGCTTCAGTTGTAGTAGTAGCTGCTTCAGTAGTGGTAGTTGCTGCTTCAGTAGTGGTAGTTGCTGCTTCAGTTGTAGTGGTAACTGCTTCAGTCGTGGTAGTTGCTGCTTCAGTTGTAGTAGTAGCTGCTTCAGTAGTTGTAGTTGCTGCTTCAGTTGTAGTAGTACCTGCTTCAGTAGTGGTAGTTGCTGCTTCAGTAGTGGTAGTTGCTGCTTCAGTTGTAGTAGAAGCAGCTTCAGTAGTGATAGTTGCTGCTTCAGTTGTAGTAGTTGCTGTTTCAGTTGTAGTAGTAGCTGCTTCAGTAGTGGTAGTTGCTGCTTCAGTAGTGGTAGTTGCTGCTTCAGTTGTAGTGGTAGCTGCTTCAGTAGTGGTAGTTGCTGCTTCAGTTGTAGTAGTAGCTGCTTCAGTAGTTGTAGTTGCTGCTTCAGTTGTAGTAGTAGCTGCTTCAGTAGTGGTAGTTGCTGCTTCAGTTGTAGTAGTAGCTGTTTCAGTAGTTGTAGTTGCTGCTTCAGTTGTAGTAGTAGCTGCTTCAGTAGTGGTAGTTGCTACTTCAGTAGTGGTAGTTGCTGCTTCAGTTGTAGTGGTAGTTGCTTCAGTAGTGGTAGTTGCTGCTTCAGTTGTAGTAGTAGCTGCTTCAGTAGTGGTAGTTGCTGCTTCAGTAGTGGTAGTTGCTGCTTCAGTTGTAGTGGTAACTGCTTCAGTAGTAGTAGTTGCTGCTTCAGTTGTAGTAGTAGCTGCTTCAGTAATTGTAGGTGCTGCCTCAGTTGTAGTAGTAGCTGCTTCAGTAGTGGTAGTTGCTGCTTCAGTTGTAGTGGTAGCTGCTTCAGTAGAGGTAGTTGCTGCTTCAGTAGTTGTAGTTGCTGCTTCAGTTGTAGTAGTAGCTGCTTCAGTAGTGGTAGTTGCTGCTTCAGTAGTAGTAATTGCTGCTTCAATTATAGTGGTAGCTGCTTCAGTAGTGGTAGTTGCTGCTTCAGTAGTTGTAGTGGCTGCTTCAGTTGTAGTAGTAGCTGCTTCAGTAGTGGTAGTTGCTGCTTCAATTGTAGTAGTAGCTGCTTCAGTAGTTGTAGTTTCTGCTTCAGTAGTGGTAGTTGCTGCTTCAGTTGTAGTGGTAACTTCTTCAGTAGTAGTAGTTGCTGCTTCAGTAGTGGTAGTTGCTTCAGTAGTTGTAGTTGCTGCTTCAGTTGTAGTAGTAGCTGCTTCAGTAGTGGTAGTTGCTGCTTCAGTAGTGGTAGTTGCTGCTTCAGTTGTAGTGGTAGTTGCTTCAGTAGTGGTAGTTGCTGCTTCATTTGTAGTAGTACCTGCTTCAGTAGTGGTAGTTGCTGCTTCAGTAGTGGTAGTTGCTGCTTCAGTTGTAGTAGAAGCTGCTTCAGTAGTTGTAGTAGCTGCTTCAGTTGTAGTAGTTGCTGTTTCAGTTGTAGTAGTAGCTGCTTCAGTAGTGGTAGTTGCTGTTTCAGTACTGGTAGTTGCTGCTTCAGTTGTAGTGGTAGCTGCTTCAGTAGTGGTAGTTGCTGCTTCAGTACTGGTAGTAGCTGCTTCAGTAGTGGTAGTTGCTGCTTCAGTTGTAGTGGTAGCTGCTTCAGTAGTGGTAGTTGCTGCTTCAGTTGTAGTAGTAGCTGCTTCAGTATTTGTAGTTGCTGCTTCAGTTGTAGGAGTAGCTGCTTCAGTAGTGGTAGTTGCTGCTTCAGTAGTGGTACTTGCTGCTTCAGTAGTTGTAGTTGCTGCTTCAGCTGTAGTAGTAGCTGCTTCAGTAGTGGTAGTTGCTGCTTCAGTAGTGGTAGTTGCTGCTTCAGTTGTAGTGGTAGCTGCTTCAGTAGTGGTAGTTGCTACTTCAGTTGTAGTAGTAGCTGCTTCAGTAGTGGTAGTTGCTGTTTCAGTAGTGGTAGTTGCTGCTTCAGTTGTAGTGGTAACTGCTTCAGTAGTGGTAGTTGCTGCTTCAGTAGTGGTAGATGCTGCTTCAGTTGTAGTAGTAGCTGCTTCAGTAGTTGTAGTTGCTGCTTCAATTGTAGTAGTACCTGCTTCAGTAGTGGTAGTTGCTGCTTCAGTAGTGGTAGTTGCTGCTTCAGTTGTAGTAGAAGCAGCTTCAGTAGTGGTAGTTGTTGCTTCAGTTGTAGTAGTTGCTGTTTCAGTTGTAGTAGTAGCTGCTTCAGTAGTGGTAGTTGCTGCTTCAGTAGTGGTAGTTGCTGCTTCAGTTGTAGTGGTAGCTGCTTCAGTAGTGGTAGTTGCTGCTTCAGTTGTAGTAGTAGCTGCTTCAGTAGTTGTAGTTGCTGCTTCAGTGGTAGTAGTAGCTGTTTCAGTAGTGGTATTTGCTGCTTCAGTTGTAGTAGTAGCTGCTTCAGTAGTGGTAGTTGCTGCTTCAGTAGTGGTAGTTGCTGCTTCAGTTGTAGTAGTAGCTGCTTCAGTAGTGGTAGTTGCTGCTTCAGTAGTGGTAGTTGCTGCTTCAGTTGTAGTGGTAACTGCTTCAGTAGTAGTACTTGCTGCTTCAGTTGTAGTAGTAGCTGCTTCAGTAGTTGTAGGTGCTGACTCAGTTGTAGTAGTAGCTGCTTCAGTAGTGGTAGTTGCTGCTTCAGTTGTAGTGGTAGCTGCTTCAGTAGAGGTAGTTGCTGCTTCAGTAGTTGTAGTTGCTGCTTCAGTTGTAGTAGTAGCTGCTTCAGTAGTGGTAGTTGCTGCTTCAGTAGTGGTAATTGCTGCTTCAGTTATAGTGGTAGCTGCTTCAGTAGTGGTAGTTGCTGCTTCAGTAGTTGTAGTGGCTGCTTCAGTTGTAGTAGTAGCTGCTTCAGTAGTGGTAGTTGCTGCTTCAATTGTAGTTGTAGCTGCTTCAGTAGTGGTAGTTTCTGCTTCAGTAGTGGTAGTTGCTGCTTCAGTTGTAGTGGTAACTTCTTTAGTAGTAGTAGTTGCTGCTTCAGTAGTGGTAGTTGCTGCTTCAGTTGTAGTAGTAGCTGCTTCAGTAGTTGTAGTTGCTGCTTCAGTTGTAGTAGTAGCTGCTTCAGTAGTGGTAGTTGCTGCTTCAGTAGTGGTAGTTGCTGCTTCAGTTGTAGTGGTAGCTGCTTCAGTAGTGGTAGTTGCTGCTTCATTTGTAGTAGTACCTGCTTCAGTAGTGGTAGTTGCTGCTTCAGTTGTAGTAGAAGCTGCTTCAGTAGTTGTAGTAGCTGCTTCAGTTGTAGTAGTTGCTGTTTCAGTTGTAGTAGTAGCTGCTTCAGTAGTGGTAGTTGCTGCTTCAGTACTGGTAGTTGCTGCTTCAGTTGTAGTGGTAGCTGCTTCAGTAGTGATAGTTGCTGCTTCAGTACTGGTAGTAGCTGCTTCAGTAGTGGTAGTTGCTGCTTCAGTTGTAGTGGTAGCTGCTTCAGTAGTGGTAGTTGCTGCTTCAGTTGTAGTAGTAGCTGCTTCAGTAGTTGTAGTTGCTGCTTCAGTTGTAGGAGTAGCTGCTTCAGTAGTTGTAGTTGCTGCTTCAGTAGTGGTACTTGCTGCTTCAGTAGTTGTAGTTGCTGCTTCAGCTGTAGTAGTAGCTGCTTCAGTAGTGGTAGTTGCTGCTTCAGTAGTGGTAGTTGCTGCTTCAGTTGTAGTGGTAGCTGCTTCAGTAGTGGTAGTTGCTGCTTCAGTTGTAGTAGTAGCTGCTTCAGTAGTGGTAGTTGCTGTTTCAGTAGTGGTAGTTGCTGCTTCAGTTGTAGTGGTAACTGCTTCAGTAGTGGTAGTTGCTGCTTCAGTAGTGGTAGATGCTGCTTCAGTTGTAGTAGTAGCTGCTTCAGTAGTTGTAGTTGCTGCTTCAATTGTAGTAGTACCTGCTTCAGTAGTGGTAGTTACTGCTTCAGTAGTGGTAGTTGCTGCTTCAGTTGTAGTAGAAGCAGCTTCAGTAGTGGTAGTTGTTGCTTCAGTTGTAGTAGTTGCTGTTTCAGTTGTAGTAGTAGCTGCTTCAGTAGTGGTAGTTGCTGCTTCAGTAGTGGTAGTTGCTGCTTCTGTTGTAGTGGTAGCTGCTTCAGTAGTGGTAGTTGCTGCTTCAGTTGTAGTAGTAGCTGCTTCAGTAGTTGTAGTTGCTGCTTCAGTGGTAGTAGTAGCTGTTTCAGTAGTGGTATTTGCTGCTTCAGTTGTAATAGTAGCTGTTTCAGTAGTTGTAGTTGCTGTTTCAGTTGTAGTAGTAGCTGCTTCAGTAGTGGTAGTTGCTGCTTCAGTAGTGGTAGTTGCTGCTTCAGTTGTAGTGGTAGTTGCTTCAGTAGTGGTAGTTGCTGCTTCAGTTGTAGTAGTAGCTGCTTCAGTAGTGGTAGTTGCTGCTTCAGTAGTGGTAGTTGCTGCTTCAGTTGTAGTGGTAACTGCTTCAGTAGTAGTAGTTGCTGCTTCAGTTGTAGTAGTAGCTGCTTCAGTAGTTGTAGGTGCTGACTCAGTTGTAGTAGTAGCTGCTTCAGTAGTGGTAGTTGCTGCTTCAGTTGTAGTGGTAGCTGCTTCAGTAGAGGTAGTTGCTGCTTCAGTAGTTGTAGTTGCTGCTTCAGTTGTAGTAGTAGCTGCTTCAGTAGTGGTAGTTGCTGCTTCAGTAGTGGTAATTGCTGCTTCAGTTATAGTGGTAGCTGCTTCAGTAGTGGTAGTTGCTGCTTCAGTAGTTGTAGTGGCTGCTTCAGTTGTAGTAGTAGCTGCTTCAGTAGTAGTAGTTGCTGCTTCAATTGTAGTTGTAGCTGCTTCAGTAGTGGTAGTTTCTGCTTCAGTAGTGGTAGTTGCTGCTTCAGTTGTAGTGGTAACTTCTTTAGTAGTAGTAGTTGCTGCTTCAGTAGTGGTAGTTGCTGCTTCAGTTGTAGTAGTAGCTGCTTCAGTAGTTGTAGTTGCTGCTTCAGATGTAGTAGTAGCTGCTTCAGTAGTGGTAGTTGCTGCTTCAGTAGTGGTAGTTGCTGCTTCAGTTGTAGTGGTAGCTGCTTCAGTAGTGGTAGTTGCTGCTTCATTTGTAGTAGTACCTGCTTCAGTAGTGGTAGTTGCTGCTTCAGTAGTGGTAGTTGCTGCTTCAGTTGTAGTAGAAGCTGCTTCAGTAGTTGTAGTAGCTGCTTCAGTTATAGTAGTTGCTGTTTCAGTTGTAGTAGTAGCTGCTTCAGTACTGGTAGTTGCTGCTTCAGTTGTAGTGGTAGCTGCTTCAGTAGAGGTAGTTGCTGCTTCAGTACTGGTAGTAGCTGCTTCAGTAGTGGTAGTTGCTGCTTCAGTTGTAGTGGTAGCTGCTTCAGTAGTGGTAGTTGCTGCTTCAGTTGTAGTAGTAGCTGCTTCAGTAGTTGTAGTTGCTGCTTCAGTTGTAGGAGTAGCTGCTTCAGTAGTGGTAGTTGCTGCTTCAGTAGTGGTACTTGCTGCTTCAGTAGTTGTAGTTGCTGCTTCAGCTGTAGTAGTAGCTGCTTCAGTAGTGATAGTTGCTGCTTCAGTTGTAGTGGTAGATGCTTCAGTAGTGGTAGTTGCTGCTTCAGTTGTAGTAGTAGCTGCTTCAGTAGTGGTAGTTGCTACTTCAGTAGTGGTAGTTGCTGCTTCAGTTGTAGTGGTAACTGCTTCAGTAGTGGTAGTTGCTTCTTCAGTAGTGGTAGATGCTGCTTCAGTTGTAGTAGTAGCTGCTTCAGTAGTTGTAGTTGCGGCTTCAGTTGTAGTAGTAGCTGCTTCAGTAGTGGTAGTTGCTGCTTCACTAGTGGTAGTTGCTGCTTCAGTTGTAGTGGTAGCTGCTTCAGTAGTGGTAGTTGCTGCTTCAGTTGTAGTGGTAGCTGCTTCAGTAGTGGTAGTTACTGCTTCAGTTGTAGTAGTAACTGCTTCAGTAGTTGTAGTTGCTGCTTCAGTTGTAGTAGTAGCTACTTCAGTAGTGGTAGTTGCTGTTTCAGTGGTGGTAGTTGCTGCTTCAGTTGTAGTGGTAGCTGCTTCAGTAGTGGTAGTTGCTGCTTCAGTTGTAGTAGTAGCTGCTTCAGTAGTTGTAGTTGCTGCTTCAGGGGTAGTAGTTGCTGCTTCAGTAGTGGTAGTTGCTGCTTCAGTTGTAGTAGTAGCTGCTTCAGTAGTTGTAGTTGCTGCTTCAGTTGTAGTAGAAGCCGCTTCAGTAGTGGTAGTTGCTGCTTCAGTAGTGGTAGTTGCTGCTTCACTTGTAGTAGTTGCTGCTTCAGTAGTGGTAGTTGCTGCTTCAGTTGTAGTAGTAGCTGCTTCAGTAGTGGTTGTTGCTGCTTCAGTAGTGGTAGTAGCTGCTTCAGTAGTTGTAATTGCTGCTTCACTTGTAGTAGTAGCTGCTTCAGTAGTGGTAGTTGCTGCTTCAGTAGTGGTAGTTGCTGCTTCAGTTGTAGTGGTAGCTGCTTCAGTAGTGGTAGTTGCTGCTTCAGTAGTTGTTGTTGCTGCTTCAGTTGTAGTAGTAGCTGCTTCAGTAGTGGTAGTTGCTGCTTCAGTAGTGGTAGTTGCTGCTTCAGTTGTAGTGGTAACTGCTTCAGTAGTGGCAGTTGCTGCTTCAGTAGTGGTAGATGCTGCTTCAGTTGTAGTAGTAGCTGCTTCAGTAGTGGTAGTTGCTGCTTCAGTAGTGGTAGTTGCTGCTTCAGTAGTGGTAGTTGCTGCTTCAGTTGTAGTGGTAGCTGCTTCAGTAGTGGTAGTTGCTGCTTCAGTTGTAGTAGTAGCTGCTTCAGTAGTGGTAGTTGCTGTTTCAGTAGTGGTAGTTGCTGCTTCAGTTGTAGTGGTAACTGCTTCAGTAGTGGTAGTTGCTGCTTCAGTAGTGGTAGATGCTGCTTCAGTTGTAGTAGTAGCTGCTTCAGTAGTTGTAGTTGCTGCTTCAATTGTAGTAGTACCTGCTTCAGTAGTGGTAGTTACTGCTTCAGTAGTGGTAGTTGCTGCTTCAGTTGTAGTAGAAGCAGCTTCAGTAGTGGTAGTTGTTGCTTCAGTTGTAGTAGTTGCTGTTTCAGTTGTAGTAGTAGCTGCTTCAGTAGTGGTAGTTGCTGCTTCAGTAGTGGTAGTTGCTGCTTCTGTTGTAGTGGTAGCTGCTTCAGTAGTGGTAGTTGCTGCTTCAGTTGTAGTAGTAGCTGCTTCAGTAGTTGTAGTTGCTGCTTCAGTGGTAGTAGTAGCTGTTTCAGTAGTGGTATTTGCTGCTTCAGTTGTAATAGTAGCTGTTTCAGTAGTTGTAGTTGCTGTTTCAGTTGTAGTAGTAGCTGCTTCAGTAGTGGTAGTTGCTGCTTCAGTAGTGGTAGTTGCTGCTTCAGTTGTAGTGGTAGTTGCTTCAGTAGTGGTAGTTGCTGCTTCAGTTGTAGTAGTAGCTGCTTCAGTAGTGGTAGTTGCTGCTTCAGTAGTGGTAGTTGCTGCTTCAGTTGTAGTGGTAACTGCTTCAGTAGTAGTAGTTGCTGCTTCAGTTGTAGTAGTAGCTGCTTCAGTAGTTGTAGGTGCTGACTCAGTTGTAGTAGTAGCTGCTTCAGTAGTGGTAGTTGCTGCTTCAGTTGTAGTGGTAGCTGCTTCAGTAGAGGTAGTTGCTGCTTCAGTAGTTGTAGTTGCTGCTTCAGTTGTAGTAGTAGCTGCTTCAGTAGTGGTAGTTGCTGCTTCAGTAGTGGTAATTGCTGCTTCAGTTATAGTGGTAGCTGCTTCAGTAGTGGTAGTTGCTGCTTCAGTAGTTGTAGTGGCTGCTTCAGTTGTAGTAGTAGCTGCTTCAGTAGTAGTAGTTGCTGCTTCAATTGTAGTTGTAGCTGCTTCAGTAGTGGTAGTTTCTGCTTCAGTAGTGGTAGTTGCTGCTTCAGTTGTAGTGGTAACTTCTTTAGTAGTAGTAGTTGCTGCTTCAGTAGTGGTAGTTGCTGCTTCAGTTGTAGTAGTAGCTGCTTCAGTAGTTGTAGTTGCTGCTTCAGATGTAGTAGTAGCTGCTTCAGTAGTGGTAGTTGCTGCTTCAGTAGTGGTAGTTGCTGCTTCAGTTGTAGTGGTAGCTGCTTCAGTAGTGGTAGTTGCTGCTTCATTTGTAGTAGTACCTGCTTCAGTAGTGGTAGTTGCTGCTTCAGTAGTGGTAGTTGCTGCTTCAGTTGTAGTAGAAGCTGCTTCAGTAGTTGTAGTAGCTGCTTCAGTTATAGTAGTTGCTGTTTCAGTTGTAGTAGTAGCTGCTTCAGTACTGGTAGTTGCTGCTTCAGTTGTAGTGGTAGCTGCTTCAGTAGAGGTAGTTGCTGCTTCAGTACTGGTAGTAGCTGCTTCAGTAGTGGTAGTTGCTGCTTCAGTTGTAGTGGTAGCTGCTTCAGTAGTGGTAGTTGCTGCTTCAGTTGTAGTAGTAGCTGCTTCAGTAGTTGTAGTTGCTGCTTCAGTTGTAGGAGTAGCTGCTTCAGTAGTGGTAGTTGCTGCTTCAGTAGTGGTACTTGCTGCTTCAGTAGTTGTAGTTGCTGCTTCAGCTGTAGTAGTAGCTGCTTCAGTAGTGATAGTTGCTGCTTCAGTTGTAGTGGTAGATGCTTCAGTAGTGGTAGTTGCTGCTTCAGTTGTAGTAGTAGCTGCTTCAGTAGTGGTAGTTGCTACTTCAGTAGTGGTAGTTGCTGCTTCAGTTGTAGTGGTAACTGCTTCAGTAGTGGTAGTTGCTTCTTCAGTAGTGGTAGATGCTGCTTCAGTTGTAGTAGTAGCTGCTTCAGTAGTTGTAGTTGCGGCTTCAGTTGTAGTAGTAGCTGCTTCAGTAGTGGTAGTTGCTGCTTCACTAGTGGTAGTTGCTGCTTCAGTTGTAGTGGTAGCTGCTTCAGTAGTGGTAGTTGCTGCTTCAGTTGTAGTGGTAGCTGCTTCAGTAGTGGTAGTTACTGCTTCAGTTGTAGTAGTAACTGCTTCAGTAGTTGTAGTTGCTGCTTCAGTTGTAGTAGTAGCTACTTCAGTAGTGGTAGTTGCTGTTTCAGTGGTGGTAGTTGCTGCTTCAGTTGTAGTGGTAGCTGCTTCAGTAGTGGTAGTTGCTGCTTCAGTTGTAGTAGTAGCTGCTTCAGTAGTTGTAGTTGCTGCTTCAGGGGTAGTAGTTGCTGCTTCAGTAGTGGTAGTTGCTGCTTCAGTTGTAGTAGTAGCTGCTTCAGTAGTTGTAGTTGCTGCTTCAGTTGTAGTAGAAGCCGCTTCAGTAGTGGTAGTTGCTGCTTCAGTAGTGGTAGTTGCTGCTTCACTTGTAGTAGTTGCTGCTTCAGTAGTGGTAGTTGCTGCTTCAGTTGTAGTAGTAGCTGCTTCAGTAGTGGTTGTTGCTGCTTCAGTAGTGGTAGTAGCTGCTTCAGTAGTTGTAATTGCTGCTTCACTTGTAGTAGTAGCTGCTTCAGTAGTGGTAGTTGCTGCTTCAGTAGTGGTAGTTGCTGCTTCAGTTGTAGTGGTAGCTGCTTCAGTAGTGGTAGTTGCTGCTTCAGTAGTTGTTGTTGCTGCTTCAGTTGTAGTAGTAGCTGCTTCAGTAGTGGTAGTTGCTGCTTCAGTAGTGGTAGTTGCTGCTTCAGTTGTAGTGGTAACTGCTTCAGTAGTGGCAGTTGCTGCTTCAGTAGTGGTAGATGCTGCTTCAGTTGTAGTAGTAGCTGCTTCAGTAGTGGTAGTTGCTGCTTCAGTAGTGGTAGTTGCTGCTTCAGTAGTGGTAGTT
This sequence comes from Rhinophrynus dorsalis, assembly GCA_037306005.1. Lineage (NCBI taxonomy): Eukaryota > Metazoa > Chordata > Amphibia > Anura > Rhinophrynidae > Rhinophrynus > Rhinophrynus dorsalis. The sequence goes on along the minus strand of CM074726.1, from coordinate 169,226,078 downwards.
GCTGCTTCAGTTGTAGTGGTAGCTGCTTCAGTAGTGGTAGTTGCTGCTTCAGTTGTAGTAGTAGCTGCTTCAGTAGTGGTAGTTGCTGTTTCAGTGGTGGTAGTTGCTGCTTCAGTTGTAGTAGTAGCTGCTTCAGTAGTGGTAATTGCTGATTCGGTTGTAGTAGTAGCTGCTTCAGTATTTGTAGTTGCTGCTTCAGTTGAAGTAGTAGCTCCTTCAGTAGTGGTAGTTGCTGCTTCAGTAGTGGTTGTTGCTGCTTCAGTTGTAGTAGTAGCTGCTTCAATAGTTGTAGTTGCTGCTTCAGTTGTAGTAGTAGCCGCTTCAGTAGTGGTAGTTGCTGCTTCAGTAGTGGTAGTTGCTGCTTCACTTGTAGTAGTTGCTGCTTCAGTAGTGGTAGTTGCTGCTTCAGTTGTAGTAGTAGCTGCTTCAGTAGTGGTTGTTGCTGCTTCAGTAGTGGTAGTAGCTGCTTCAGTAGTTGTAGTTGCTAATTCACTTGTAGTAGTAGCTGCTTCAGTAGTGGTAGTTGCTGCTTCAGTAGTGGTAGTTGCTGCTTCAGTTATAGTGGTAGCTGCTTCAGTATTGGTAGTTGCTGCTTCAGTAGTTGTTGTTGCTGCTTCAGTTGTAGTAGTAGCTGCTTCAGTAGTGGTAGTTGCTGCTTCAGTAGTGGTAGTTTCTGCTTCAGTTGTAGTTGTAACTGCTTCAGTAGTGGCAGTTGCTGCTTCAGTAGTGGTAGATGCTGCTTCAGTTGTAGTAGTAGCTGCTTCAGTACTTGTATTTGCTGCTTCAGTTATAGTAGTAGCTGCTTCAGTAGTGGTAGTTGCTGCTTCAGTAGTGGTAGTTGCTGCTTCAGTTGTAGTGGTAGCTGCTTCAGTAGTGGTAGTTGCTGCTTCAGTTGTAGTAGTAGCTGCTTCAGTAGTGGTAGTTGCTGTTTTAGTGGTGGTAGTTGCTGCTTCAGTTGTAGTAGTAGCTGGTTCAGTAGTGGTAGTTGCTGCTTCGGTTGTAGTAGTAGCTGCTTCAGTATTTGTAGTTGCTGCTTCAGTTGTAGTAGTATCTGCTTCAGTAGTGGTAGTTGCTGCTTCAGTAGTGGTTGTTGCTGCTTCAGTTGTAGTAGTAGCTGCTTCAGTAGTGGTAGTTGCTGCTTCAGTTGTAGTGGTAGCTGCTTCAGTAGTGGTAGTTGCTGCTTCAGTTGTAGTAGTAGCTGCTTCAGTAGTTGTAGTTGCTGCTTCAGTTGTAGGAGTAGCTGCTTCACTAGTGGTAGTTGCTGCTTCAGTAGTGGTACTTGCTGCTTCAGTAGTTGTAGTTGCTGCTTCAGCTGTAGTAGTAGCTGCTTCAGTAGTGATAGTTGCTGCTTCAGTTGTAGTGGTAGCTGCTTCAGTAGTGGTAGTTGCTGCTTCAGTTGTAGTAGTAGCTGCTTCAGTAGTGGTAGTTGCTACTTCAGTAGTGGTAGTTGCTGCTTCAGTTGTAGTGGTAACTGCTTCAGTAGTGGTAGTTGCTTCTTCAGTAGTGGTAGATGCTGCTTCAGTTGTAGTAGTAGCTGCTTCAGTAGTTGTAGTTGCGGCTTCAGTTGTAGTAGTAGCTGCTTCAGTAGTGGCAGTTGCTGCTTCACTAGTGGTAGTTGCTGCTTCAGTTGTAGTGGTAGCTGCTTCAGTAGTGGTAGTTGCTGCTTCAGTTGTAGTGGTAGCTGCTTCAGTAGTGGTAGTTACTGCTTCAGTTGTAGTAGTAACTGCTTCAGTAGTTGTAGTTGCTGCTTCAGTTGTAGTAGTAGCTACTTCAGTAGTGGTAGTTGCTGTTTCAGTGGTGGTAGTTGCTGCTTCAGTTGTAGTGGTAGCTGCTTCAGTAGTGGTAGTTGCTGCTTCAGTTGTAGTAGTAGCTGCTTCAGTAGTTGTAGTTGCTGCTTCAGGGGTAGTAGTTGCTGCTTCAGTAGTGGTAGTTGCTGCTTCAGTTGTAGTAGTAGCTGCTTCAGTAGTTGTAGTTGCTGCTTCAGTTGTAGTAGTAGCCGCTTCAGTAGTGGTAGTTGCTGCTTCAGTAGTGGTAGTTGCTGCTTCACTTGTAGTAGTTGCTGCTTCAGTAGTGGTAGTTGCTGCTTCAGTTGTAGTAGTAGCTGCTTCAGTAGTGGTTGTTGCTGCTTCAGTAGTGGTAGTAGCTGCTTCAGTAGTTGTAGTTGCTGCTTCACTTGTAGTAGTAGCTGCTTCAGTAGTGGTAGTTGCTGCTTCAGTAGTGGTAGTTGCTGCTTCAGTTGTAGTGGTAGCTGCTTCAGTAGTGGTAGTTGCTGCTTCAGTAGTTGTTGTTGCTGCTTCAGTTGTAGTAGTAGCTGCTTCAGTAGTGGTAGTTGCTGCTTCAGTAGTGGTAGTTGCTGCTTCAGTTGTAGTGGTAACTGCTTCAGTAGTGGCAGTTGCTGCTTCAGTAGTGGTAGATGCTGCTTCAGTTGTAGTAGTAGCTGCTTCAGTAGTGGTAGTTGCTGCTTCAGTAGTGGTAGTTGCTGCTTCAGTAGTGGTAGTTGCTGCTTCAGTTGTAGTGGTAGCTGCTTCAGTAGTGGTAGTTGCTGCTTCAGTTGTAGTAGTAGCTGCTTCAGTAGTGGTAGTTGCTGTTTCAGTGGTGGTAGTTGCTGCTTCAGTTGTAGTAGTAGCTGCTTCAGTAGTGGTAATTGCTGATTCGGTTGTAGTAGTAGCTGCTTCAGTATTTGTAGTTGCTGCTTCAGTTGAAGTAGTAGCTCCTTCAGTAGTGGTAGTTGCTGCTTCAGTAGTGGTTGTTGCTGCTTCAGTTGTAGTAGTAGCTGCTTCAATAGTTGTAGTTGCTGCTTCAGTTGTAGTAGTAGCCGCTTCAGTAGTGGTAGTTGCTGCTTCAGTAGTGGTAGTTGCTGCTTCACTTGTAGTAGTTGCTGCTTCAGTAGTGGTAGTTGCTGCTTCAGTTGTAGTAGTAGCTGCTTCAGTAGTGGTTGTTGCTGCTTCAGTAGTGGTAGTAGCTGCTTCAGTAGTTGTAGTTGCTAATTCACTTGTAGTAGTAGCTGCTTCAGTAGTGGTAGTTGCTGCTTCAGTAGTGGTAGTTGCTGCTTCAGTTATAGTGGTAGCTGCTTCAGTATTGGTAGTTGCTGCTTCAGTAGTTGTTGTTGCTGCTTCAGTTGTAGTAGTAGCTGCTTCAGTAGTGGTAGTTGCTGCTTCAGTAGTGGTAGTTTCTGCTTCAGTTGTAGTGGTAACTGCTTCAGTAGTGGCAGTTGCTGCTTCAGTAGTGGTAGATGCTGCTTCAGTTGTAGTAGTAGCTGCTTCAGTACTTGTATTTGCTGCTTCAGTTATAGTAGTAGCTGCTTCAGTAGTGGTAGTTGCTGCTTCAGTAGTGGTAGTTGCTGCTTCAGTTGTAGTGGTAGCTGCTTCAGTAGTGGTAGTTGCTGCTTCAGTTGTAGTAGTAGCTGCTTCAGTAGTGGTAGTTGCTGTTTTAGTGGTGGTAGTTGCTGCTTCAGTTGTAGTAGTAGCTGCTTCAGTAGTGGTAGTTGCTGCTTCGGTTGTAGTAGTAGCTGCTTCAGTATTTGTAGTTGCTGCTTCAGTTGTAGTAGTATCTGCTTCAGTAGTGGTAGTTGCTGCTTCAGTAGTGGTTGTTGCTGCTTCAGTTGTAGTAGTAGCTGCTTCAATAGTTGTAGTTGCTGTTTCAGTTGTAGTAGTAGCCGCTTCAGTAGTGGTAGTTGCTGCTTCAGTAGTGGTAGTTGCTGCTTCACTTGTAGTAGTTGCTGCTTCAGTAGTGGTAGTTGCTGCTTCAGTTGTAGTAGTAGCTGCTTCAGTAGTGGTTGTTGCTGCTTCAGTAGTGGTATCGGCTGTGGCTAACAAAAAAAAATATTAAAAGAAAGAAGGAATGTAAGAGGGGAGGAAAAGAAACAGATACAAATAGAGAGCGGGAGAAAAAGAGAGTAGACAGAGATACCGAGGAGAGGAGGTCGAAGAGAGAAAAAAGAGAAAAAGAGATAGGGAGATAAAAGAGAGGGGGATAATTTGAGAGTGTGGGGGGGGAGGAACAGAGAGACAGAGAGGTTGGTGTGAAAGAAAGAAAGAAAGAAAGAAAGAAAGAAAGAAAGAAAAAAATAATAAATTTGATGACATTTGAGACTTACTTGTACTCTGTGCACCTATAAAATACAGAAGAAAAAAATATAAATATTTTTGTTCAACCTTATAAAAGCAGAACTAACACCCACTAATAATAACCCCCTCACACACACACAAACACACTGAAAATCATTATGGCCCCTATGAATTCTCTTTGTACCTTTGCTCAAGAAATAATAAGTTCAATCAGTCCTGGACGTAATACTACTGGAGGTGGACATGACAGTTTGCTAACAGGACCATAGGATCTCACCAACCGCCCATTTCTCTTTATAATCTTATCCCTTTATCCCCTTACTGACCACCCGATACGGTGTGTGGTGATTTTAATTCTGGGATGGCAGAGTGGCGTTTAGCCATGCTGCCATCCCAGAATTCAAACAGTTGTTAAGTGACAGAACTAGTATGGCAGTCCTGGCACATCATGGACCATTAAAGTGTTAGTAATGTCCAAAAAAATGTTTATATACACACCACACAGTCTGATCTCCTAAACACAGGGACACCAGGGTGATACACTTATACACACCACACAGTCTGATCTCCTAAACACAGGAACACCAGGGTGATACACTTATATATACACCACACAGTCTGATCTCCTAAACACAGGGACACCAGGGTGATACACTTATATACACACCACACAGTCTTGTCTCCTAAACACAGGGACATCAGGGTGATACACTTATATACACACCACACAGTCTGATCTCCTAAACACAGGGACACCAGGGTGATACACTTATATACACACCACACAGTCTGATATCCTAAACACAGGGACACCAGGGTGATACACTTCTATACACACCACACAGTCTGATCTCCTAAACACAGGGACACCAGGGTGATACACTTATATACACACCACACAGTCTGATCTCCTAAACACAGGGACACCAGGGTGATACACTTATATACAAACACCACACAGTCCGATCTCCTAAACACAGGGACACCAGGGTGATACACTTCTATACACACCACACAGTCTGATCTCCTAAACACAGGGACACCAGGGTGATACACTTCTATACACACCACACAGTTTGATTTCCTAAACACAGGGACACCAGGGTGATACACTTCTATACACACACCACACAGTCTGATCTCCTAAACACAGGGACAGCAGGGTGATGATACACTTATATACACACCACACAGTCTGATCTCCTAAACACAGGGACACCAGGGTGATACACTTATATACACACACCACACAGTCTTATATCCTAAACACAGGGACACCAGTGTGATATACTTATATACACACCACACAGTCTGATCTCCTAAACACAGGGACACCAGGGTGATACACTTCTATACACACCACACAGTCTGATCTCCTAAACACAGGGACACCAGGGTGATACACTTCTATACACACCACACAGTCTGATCTCCTAAACACAGGGACACCAGGGTGATGATACACTTCTATACACACCACAAAGTCTGATCTCCTAAACACAGGGACACCAGGGTGATACACTTCTATACACACCACACAGTCTGATCTCCTACACACAGGGACAGCAGGGTGATGATACACTTATATACACACCACACAGCCTGATCTCCTAAACACAGGGACACCAGGGTGATACACTTCTATACACACCACGCAGTCTGTTCTCCTAAACACAGGGACACCAGGGTGATACACTTCTATACACACCACACAGTGTGATCTCCTAAACACAGGGACACCAGGGTGATACACTGATACACACACCACACAGTCTGATCTCCTAAACACAGGGACACCAGGGTGATACACTTATATGCACACCACACAGTCTGATCTCCTAAACACAGGGACACCAGGGTGATACACTTCTATACACACCACGCAGTCTGTTCTCCTAAACACAGGGACACCAGAGTGTTACACTTATATACACACCACACAGTCTGATCTCCTAAACACAGGGACACCAGGGTGATACACTTCTATACACACCACACTGTGTGATCACCTAAACACAGGGACACCAGGGTGATACACTGATACACACACCACACAGTCTGATCTCCTAAACACAGGGACACCAGGGTGATACACTTATTTACACACCACACAGTCCGATCTCCTAAACACAGGGATACCAGGGTGATACACTTATACACACACCACACAGTGTGATCTCCTAAACACAGGGACACCAGGGTGATACACTTCTATACACACCACACTGTGTGATCACCTAAACACAGGGACACCAGGGTGATACACTGATACACACACCACACAGTCTGATCTCCTAAACACAGGGACACCAGGGTGATACACTTATTTACACACCACACAGTCCGATCTCCTAAACACAAGGATACCAGGGTGATACACTTATACACACACCACACAGTGTGATCTCCTAAACACAGGGACACCAGGGTGATACACTTATGTACACACCATACAGTCTGATCTCCTAAACACAAGGACAACAGGGTGATACACTTACATACACTGCACTGTGTGATCTCCTAAACACAGGGACACCAGGGTGATAAACTGATATACACACCACACAGTCTGATCTCCTAAACACAGGGTCACCAGAGTGATACACTGATATACACACCACACAGTCTGATCTCCTAAGCACATGGACAGCAGGGTGATAAACTGATATACACACCACACAGTCTGATCTCCTAAACACAGGGACACCAGGGTGATACACTGATATACACACCACACAGTCTGATCTCCTAAACACAGGGGCACCTTTGTGATACACTGATATACACACCACACAGTCTGATCTCCTAAACACAGGGACACCAGGGTGATACACTTCTATACACACCACACAGTCTGATCTCCTCAACACAGGGACACCAGGGTGATACACTTCTATACACAACACACAGTCTGATCTCCTAAACACAGGGACACCAGGGTGATACACTTCTATACACACCACACAGTCTGATCTCCTAAACACAGGGACAGCAGGGTGATGATACACTTATATACACACCACACAGTCTGATCTCCTAAACACAGGGACACTAGGGTGATACACTTATATACACACACCACACAGTCTTATATCCTAAACACAGGGACACCAGGGTGATACACTTATATACACACCACACAGTCTGATCTCCTAAACACAGGGGCACCAGGGTGATACACTTACATACACACCATACAGTCTGATCTCCTAAACACAGGGACACCAGGGTGATACACTTCTATACACACCACACAGTCTGATCTCCTAAACACAGGGACACCAGGGTGATACACTTATATACACACCACACAGTCTGATCTCCTAAACACAGGGACACCAGGGTGATACACTTCTATACACACCACACAGTCTGATCTCCTAAACACAGGGCACCAGGGTGATACACTTACATACACACCACACAGTCTGATCTCCTAAACACAGGGACACCAGGGTGATACACTTATATACACACCACACAGTCTGATCTCCTAAACACAGGGACACCAGGGTGATACACTTCTATACACACCACACAGTCCGATCTTCTAAACAGAGGAACACCAGGGTGATACACTTATATACACACCCCACACAGTCTGATCTCCTAAAAAAAAGGGACACCAAGGTAGGAAAGAGGGACAGAGGGATTTGGATCTCAAAGAGGGTCTGTCCTTCCTAAAGAGGGACACTTGAGAGATATGCAAACTCCATTTAGTGCTGTTGTTTCTCCTTATCCGTATATATATCTGCCCCTATGCCTGTCTTTCTGTCTGTCTCTCACACTGGGTGTGTCTGAAAGTGGAAAATATTTTCATACTGTATATGTTTAGGTAATAGGTAATGAAGCTGTCATGCATAATTAAATCACAAAATGTTCTGAACTTGCACAGGATTTCTCAAATACAGAGGCGAAAGGGAATCTGCATTATCCTACAGGTAAGATGTATGGAGGTTCGTTAGAAAAGTCTTTAACCCCTTGGTGCCAAGCAATGCTTTAGAAACATCACTAGTACCCAGTGGTTAAGTTATCATTATTTACCTTACTTCTTTTATTTATTTAGAAAATGTTTTACCAGGAAGAATACACTGAGATGCCTCGCGTTTTTCAAGTACGTCTTTGCGAGCTTCCACGCTAAAAAGTTACATATGTATGAGATAATAGGTTGAATTTCTATCGATTGTAAGCTCTTGTGATCAAGGACCCTATCTCTATCTCTTTATGTGTCATTCGGCTTTATTCAGGATCTGAAGAGGAGTAATTCTGGGGAGAACCAACTGATCCACAGGGGATAAATCAAAGTGATCCAAATGAGACATTGAACCCTTTGACTGCCAGAGAGGTACGCAATGCATTGTGTTTTCACTCAAAGGGTTAAAACCTTGCTTGCTGGAGAGGTCTCTGATTCATTGCTCTGCAATGTACCCAAGACATCTCGAGTAATCAAGGGGTTAAAAGGCTCATTTAAATCACTGGCAATTTTTTTCTCTCCCCCTGTAGTCTAGTTGGATTGATCCAGGGTTAATCTTATCCTCCCTCATGGACCTCTGTTTGATATTCCCACCTCTGTACTGCAGTGCATCAGAGCTCACATTCACTCTTTGGTAAGAGGCATTAATCATAATGATATCTGCAGTAAAAAGGATACCATTTTATTGTATCTAAAATAATCCTCTCCTATTTTTTTTTAAATATTTGCATATAAATCTGGCATAAAACATAAATGTTATTATTCTTATAATAACTATATAAACTGTAATGGAGATGTATTTTTATGTATTGTTATGCAATGAAATATACTTAAAAAGAAATGATCACATATTTTTAAGTTTACTCCAACTCTCCACAAACACACACAAACTGATAACTTCCTATTGATTTAAATCGACTTTTAACCCCTTAACTGCTAGATAGGTCTCCCTAGCAGTCAAGGATTTAAATTAAAATTTCCGTTAAAAGAGCAGCAAACTATTTAAAGGGATAGCAATGTTTCATAATAAAAGAAACTCTAATTAATCATCATAGTATTTGGACTTTGGAGAGTGTTATATCAATTCTGTCAGAGTTGTAGTACAAGAGTAATTCAATGGTAAAGTATCCCCCTCCCGCCCCTTTTACTGATGTAACACTGCTCAGCCAGATCAGAAGGGAGGTGCCCAGGTAGATTGCAGAGAGGGACAATCTTCAATTAAGATAAGGGAAAAACCTGAAAAACTTGTCAAGGGGGGCAGGGTTTTCATTGTTCTCACAGGAAGAAGATTGTCCCCTGCTGTTATCTGTCTGGTCTATGGACTGGATTCCACATGTGAGAAGAGATGGCTTACACTAGGTAAAAGGTGCGGGAGGGTAAACTTTGCTTGTGAATATCTCTTAAACCATAAAGGTTTGAGAGGTAAGACTTAGATCGTTCTTCATGTTTTTTTAATGCCTACAAAATAAAATAAAGTTAAAATGAAGTATTACTATCCCTTTAAAGGGATAGTAACTTTCATATGTAACAAAATACATATTTTAAGGTGTATCCTCCTCAGTAAAACAAGGTACAGCTCTGATCAGTGGACCATATATCTCCATATTATGCCACTGTAAAACGCCAGGCCATTGAGATACTGCAGCTAAAAAAATTCAAGTTTGAGCTGCAATAACTCCTGAATACATCTTGAATACATCTTGAGTTTTACTATCCCTTTAATGGAGAAAAAACATATATTGCTGAGTAAACCAAAGGAACCCCTCTTGCACAGGGAAACACGTTTCCAGAGTTATTACACTCTAAACTGTTGCTCTTTTACATTAATAGTGCCCTCTAGTGTTCAGAATTCAATTAGATATTCTGTTGCATTCTTTGGGAGAGGTGAGCCACCAACAGACAATTATCCATAGACTGTGATAGAAATAAACCAAGGGAACTCCCCAGTACAGGGAAACACATGTTTTCAGACTTATTACACTCCAGACTGCTGCTCTTATACATTAGCAGTGCCCTCTAGTGTTCAGAATTCAGTTAGATATTCTGTTGCATTCTTTGGGAGAGGTGAGCCACCAACAGACAATTATACAAAGAATGTGAAAGAAACTGCTGAGTTAAAGTCATTTCCTGTCAGTTTGAACATCCATGGACATTTTGAATAATGTTAACATTTTCAGGAAATGTCCGTCAGCAGGTTTTCATTAAAAACGTTTTATTCAAAGGTTATTGAAGCTCAAACATGATCCATGCTCATTGCAATATACTTCATTGTATAAGTCAAGTTTAATAAAAGGCAATAATCTGTTTAATTGATAACCAGTAGCATGGACACTCATCAACTGAACAGTTTACCTTAAAGGGATAGTAATACTTCCTGTTATCTTTATTTTATTTTGTAGGCATTAAAAAAATATGAAGAATGATCTAAGTCTTATCTCTCAAACCTTTATGGTTTGAGAGATATTCACAAGCAAAGTTTCCCCCTCCCGCCCCTTTTTCCTAGTGTAAGCCATCTCTTCTCAGATGTGAATCTGGTTGTAAGACCAGACAGATAACAGAAGGGGACAATCTTCTTTGTATGAAAACCATGAAAGCCCTTCCCCCCTTGACAAGTTTTTCAGCTTTTTCCCTTATCTTAATTTTAGATTGTCCCTCTCTGCAGTCTACCTGGGCACCTCCCTTCTGATCTGGCTGAACAGGGGGGGATACTTTGTTTGTGAATATCTCTTAAACCATAAAGGTTTGAGAGATAAAACTTATATCATTCTTCATGTTTTTTTAATGCCTACAAAATAAAATAAAGATAAAACGAAGTATTACTATCCCTTTAATTTAATAATAACATTTTAATCAGGTAGCTTGTTAGCTCCTTTCGGTGATATTTTGTTAATTTTTCTACATTGTTTTTGCAGCAGAAAGTGCTGTATTGATGGCGCTTACAATTCTACAAAAATTACTACCTTATAGTATTCTTCATTATGTTTTCGAGTCATTGATCATGTCTCATTATTAGTTAGGCAACTTTAAAAATGGGTCTACACCCATCTAATTAGACAGAAAATTCAGTGCATTCATTTATTTGTTTGATTTTACTGTAGCTGTACATGTTTATTCAGGAGTATAAATATCATCACCCTTTTTATCAGGCTCTATATTCATGTTGTTTTCTAATTATTATTCCCAAGTTATACAGATCTGCGGGACCTAAAAACAGTAAGTGTAACAATATGTTCACTATTTAGAATACCGTCCACTCTTTATAATTATAAGCAATAATTAATAAATAATTTTAATAATTTTAGCAGTCTTCTTTTTTAACCCTTTAACTCAAAGGTTAAGGTATACTGATTCTCAAGATACTGAATTCCAGTTTCATTGTTGTATTTTTTCATAGTCTACTTTATCCATTTTATGTTTAATATTAAATATTTATAAGTAGATATTATGCCATTTTGAAAATGTTATCATTTTAGAAGACCATACATATTTTGAAATTATTATCAATAAACTGTATTATTTCATTGGTTGGAATTCCACAAAAAAGACTTTGTTTCGCTTTGTTCATCACTGTTAATAAAATTCATGAAAAGTAATTTTTAGAGATAATTCTAAGATATCAAACTTTGGCCTGGATTACATTGCAATTCATAACCTTAGCAAGAGGTTAATATGCAAATTTATCCATGGGATACAATGACTTAAAACACTTATCAAGGTGTATCTAGTATATTTTTAATTGCCTATTAGACACTGAAATCAAGCTATAGAAAATAAGCTACTTAATTAGACACAAGAGAATTCTCAATACAGTACAGGCCACACAAACAATAAGAGAGTTTTTAGTGCTGTTGGGTTAATCCCCATTGTACTAAACTTTAGATAAGTAATCAATTTTAAATGCTGTGTGAACTTTGAAATTATGATTATTGTTCTTTCTTAATAGCCGTATTTCAGAGATATTAATATCTAATCAAAAATGATTTCTTAAACAATGGCTATAATTCACAATAGATTGCACTCTATAGTAAATTGAAAAGCTAATGAGCTGAAGATTTAAATTAATTTGAAACTAAGAAAAGAAAATGTTCTAATACAGAATGTGGTTGATAATGTGAAACTCAGTCTGAACCTGTATATCAAATAAATCAGTTCAGCACTATTTCAATGAATATATTATATTACTAGTTGAAGAGCCCGTTACACGTGCCACAGTGCCACTGCCAGCCGGTCTCGGGGCAATCATGCACAGTAGATACTGCCCACACCGCTGCTGATACAGAGCTGGACGCTCCGGCCGTGGTGCGAGCAGTCTCTACTGCGCGCGACTGCATCGTTACACACATTTTAGCGAATTATTATATAGGATGTTGTGTATAGTAACCACTCAAATAAAATATAGCCTTTATTTATGCACTTTTAAAATAAAATCGGGAAATAAAAGCATGAAATATGTGAATTAAATGATATTTTGTATTTTTGTGGACTTCCCAAAAGACACAGAAAAAGTAAAATAGCCTAAAATTTAAAATCAATTAAAAAACAGCAGACACTTAGATGTCTTCCAGGAAGAAAGCTCAGTCCTGGTATTGTTTCACTGTCTCAGTTTGTCTGGAACAAGGTTTGGCACAGTCCAAATACTGTTACAGACTCTGTGAACCTGAGCACGCAACTGTGACTTTTTCTTAAAGGGATAGTAATACTTTGTTTTAACTTTATTTTATTTTGTAGGCATTAAAAAACATGAAGAATGATATAAGTCTTATCTCTCAAACCTATATGGTTTAAGAGATATTCACAAACAAAGTATCCCCCCCCTGTTCAACCAGATCAGAAGGGAGATGCCCAGGTAGACTGCAAAGAGGGACAATCTTCAATTAAGATAAGGGAAAAAGCTGAAAAACTTGTCAAGGGGGAAGGGCTTTCATTGTTTTCATACAAAGAAGATTGTCCCCTGCTGTTATCTGTCTGGTCATACAACCAGATCCACATCTGAGAAGAGACGGCTTACACTAGGTAAAAGGGGCAGGAGGGGAAACTTTGCTTGTGAATATCTCATAAACCATAAAGGATTGAGAGATAAGACTTATATCATTCTTCATGTTTTTTTAATGCCTACAAAATAAAATAAAGTTAAAACGAAGTATTACTATACCTTTAATAAGTGTTAGTTAGGGTTATTACACAGGGGCAGCATCTAAAACCCAGGCTAACCTTCGTAAACCAATAGATTATTTTTAAAGATTGTGTGAGGTTAGGGATCATTCTTCATATCACAAAATATCTTTCAATTCACATATTTGGGTTTTTTCTTGCCCTCTTTTATTTTAAAGGTGCATACAAAAAGGCTATATCTGGTTTGAGTGGTTACTATACACAATATATATATACACTATATATATATATATATATATAACCTGAATTAGTGCTGAATTGATTTATTGGCTATACAGTTTCAGGCTGAGTTTAACATTATTAGCCACTTTTCTTTTCTTAGTTAAACAATGACTAAACTACTTTTGTATTTAATACATAAACATTTTTACATAAATCTGTCAATGTAATCCGAATAAAGTTCTATATCAAGAATATATTTTCCAATGCTTTAGTGAAATTTCAAAATAACAGCATACCTGTCTTCCGTATCAGTAGAAGTAGGTAGAGAATGTGTACTAGATACATAGTTAATCTTCCCATTGTGTATATTGTCCACATCAGTCCAAAATCTTTAACTTGACGACAAATTCTTCTTTATATATTCTTTAGGGATAGTTTTTATATATTACAAATAATTTGGGATGTGTCATTAAACAGTTTCACCCTAGGTTTGGCCAACCCCTGAAATATTTTGGATTGTAAATTGGTCTTGAAGTCACATGATGAGTCAAACCTGTCAGATATCTGAATACATTGTGGTCCTCAGATACTTGTTGGTTACCTGTCCTGAAGATGTGATTTTATCTCCATGGAATGTGTGATGACAGCCCAGTTCTACAGTGTTAGTATCTCTCATTATAAATAGTTTGTTTCTTATAGCAAATTTGAATGACAAAGATTATTAGCATGTATACATAATGTGACCACATTTCTCAATTTAAAAATGATTATATTTTATATACAGAGAAAGAGGCAAATGGGGCTTATGCTTTAGCCCATGGAATAAGCTATAAAGTTCATTCATTTTCAGTGAGAATGATCAGATACCTGTCTTTCATTTTTTTCAATTCCTTGTAAGTGTTTAAAAGTTTGTATTTGGCCATAGAAGTTGAATTCAAAACAGAACTAGTATTCACATGAAATCCTCCAAACAAATATTCTAAATTACACGAGGTCAACATTATTGCCCAAGGTGTAACCTTTATCAATATAGACTCGGTAAACCACACCTTGAATTAAACCATTGACTTTATGTGATTAAATAGGGTCACTCTATCAAATTAACATTTGGGACAAAAATGTATTTGGTGAAATCACATCAAATTAACAAATGTCTCATTTGGTACTAGAAATGAGCAAAACTGTTGTGATTCAGCTTATGGATCAATTTATTAGATAAAACATTCTGATTTGGGCCAAACCGATTCAGAACCAATGACAATATACACACAAACACACACACACACACACACACACACCTCTCCAGCAATGCTGCTTTGTCCACAGGCATAGCAGCCCTCTCCCACAGTCCTGCCTTGCTGACACAGTAGTAGTAGTAATAAGTGACCACACACTGCTGTTTATAGTAACATTGTCTGTTAGATTACCCTGTGTGTTAGTATACAGGAACCAGGAGCATAAGTCACTTGGTTTTATTAAAAACATACAACTTAATGTTAACTTTGTGTCATGGTTCTGTTGTCTGTGTAGTCTATGTTTAGTTCTTTCCATCAATCATCCGAGCCCCAGACTATATATAGTATTTACAATTTTTGGAACTAGAGGAGGGTTGGTTGAGGTCGGGCAGCTGGGTGATTTTATATGTTCCTGCTTTCTCCAGTATAGAGCCACCTACATTGTAGTCACACTTTCATATAATTCCATATATGTGAAGCACCTGTGATAATGTAGGGGGAGTGGCCACCCTCTCTCCATTCCATTTATCAACAGTTGCTTTAATGGATTGAAGGGTGGGGGGGGCTTTTTGATCTACTCTTTCTAGTACTATAAAATGGTGTAGGCATTAGAATGGACATGATGAGAGGTGGGAATGAGAAGAGTAAAGATAGTTTCTTAATGACATTCTGTCTAACATTGGCCAATTAGCAGAAACATATCTCCCAATTAGACTTGACTGAGGTATCCGCAGTCCGTTTTCCAGATTGTTCAGGAAATGAAGGGAGCAGGCAGAGGAGAATGAAGAGATCAGAGATGGTTGGTGACATTGAAGAGAAGGGGCAGGCCATGGAGAGAGAAGTGAGGGGAGTGGCTCAAGGGAAGCAAAGAGGAGTGGGCGAATGAGAGAGAAGAGGAGTTTGTCGGGGACGAGGAAGGAACAACGATATAGGACCGAACTTATTCATGGAGATCCAATATGGTTAAACAAAATTTTTACTGAAGTAAAATACAAGCAGACACCAAACACTAAAAGGTCTACTCATTTAGCACATAAAATGCTAAATCGTAGATCAACCCAAGTTACCCACCATGCAATCTTTTAAGTAGAGAAAGTCACCACTTTCCCATGATGGTCACTCATCACGCCAAATTGCTAGGTTTACATTCTCTCACAACCCTTCCCCAACTTCAAGTGTATACAGACCACCTCGTCCAAGGATGGGTTTATGAGAGAGAAAGCCAGGTATTAAAGTGATAGAAATACTTGAAAACATGTAAATTTAATTCAATAGATAATTTAAAAATACATTAATTGTGCCTTTTTCGATCTCCCAAACCATTATGGTTTGAGAGATATAAGTCTGCAAAGTTCCCCCCTCCATCTCCTTGTGCTGATGTCAGCTTTCAAACTTAGAGATGGAGCTTGTAGTCCATAGACCTTCCTGTGGCTCTTCAGCAGAGCCGTGATCACGGCAGTGACAAAGAAATACTTCATTTGAATGGTCTACAACACGTGCCTGGTTTGGCGGGACTGCTTGGGGATGGCAAGTGTGGCTTAGGGTCCCCTGCTGTCACACTTGGCATCATCATTACAGTGTACAAGTGGATCATGATCCTGAAGAGGCCAGAAATGGTGTTGTGGGAGAGCAGGCACAGAATTAATACCACCACTACCAGCAGGAGCACAGATCAGCTGCCTGTTCCTGCTGCTACTGCTGTTAGTGCTAGTCTTCCTTCTTCTTCAGGTCAAAAGGAAATGGCAAGTGTGACATTAGGGGACCCTCTGTCACATTGCTTGTCACCTCCTCCAAGCAGCAGTGAGATGTCTGGAATAGAGCAGCAGCACATAGGGAGCAGAACTAGTGGTGGTGGTGATGACAATGGTAGAGAGGCTGGGGTGTAAGAGACATTGATGGCCTTTTTATCACAAACTGAGAAGGAATGGGAGAAGGGATGAGGATGGGCATCACCACCACCACTAGCAATGAGCTTTTGGAATTTGCAGAATTTGCAACTGCTCTAATTCCTGCTGCTGCTGAATTGCAAAGGCATCTGGATGCTGAGGAGCAGGCTAGTGTGCCACAAACCACCATTGACACAGTGAGAATGGGGTCAACAAGTGACTAGGACAGGTTCCACTTGCCAGTGCCAGCAATACTCCTGGCCCTAGTTGCAATGCTGATTTTGAAGCAGTAGCAGCAACATCATCCACTGCCATCACAGACAGTGAAGGGGAATATGTAGGACAAGAAGAAAGAGGACATTCTTCTCCACCTGTTCCCTCCCCCCTGAAGTCATAATGGGTGTGGAACTATTTTTCTGTTGATGTAGGCACAGTGCAGTCATCATCAACAGCACTGTGCACAATTTGTGACAAGTCAGTGAGAAGGGGAAAGGAGGTGACATACCAACCTCCCTGATATCACACATGAAACACAGACACCATGACTTTTATGTCAAACATGTTAAATCCAAACACCCATCACAGAAATCAAGCACCACTGTTACTGTACCCCCTTACTCTCCAGAAAGGCAACAAGAGATGAGTTGGAGATCATAGAGGAAGAAGAATAGAGAAACCCAGACAGAGACTGGAAGTTCCATGATGAGTGAAACAACTAGCTCGCCATCACCATCACCTTCTTCCTCTTGGGTAACAATTACATCTCCCGGCAATCCGCCTCATTTATCGCTACCTTCCCCTCCAAATGATAGCCACTCTGTTAATGTTAGGATATGGCAGCTCATCTCTACCCATTGCACACTGTGTGGTGCGCTGACCACACATGCCAGTGTGGTGGAGGAGAATCAATACCAGGTCATCAAACGGCATCCTAGGAGATTCCATCCCGCAGGATGTCTGGGAGGGTTCATCATTACTATTAAACTGTCAGCAAGTTGTCATGTGTCCTTAGCGAGTTCTGGACAAGGGGTATAGTGACAGCAGCACTACTTGGGTTCCGGTGCAGTGGTGTTTGGATACAGTTGAGCCCCCAAATGTTATTTACCACACACACACTGTGCACATTGCAGTTGCTGATGAGAGCCACTGTTCCTGCTCGCAAGGGAAACATTTATATTCTAATAACAAACCCATGATTTTGGAGGTGGGGCAGGTGGAGAAGAATTATTGGCCAACTTCTTCTTTACTCCACATAGACTGGGGGCTACTTATTGTGCTGCTACTGCCTTAGATGTATCACTGGAGATAGTCATGGCAAGTGGAACCTTCATCATCCATCACCCATGTTACTGCTATTGTTGATTCCATTCCCTTTCAGTTGACTAATCATCCTGCTGCTTAAAGCTGTAAGGACAGCAGTTGCAAATTTCGCAATTAAGCAGACGTGAAAGCATTAGCACAAGGGTCAATGTTTGCACATTGTCAGTCAGACACGATTTCTATCTCAAGATGATGTTAAACGGAAGAAACATTTTTATTTTTCCCAGTCAATGCTAATAGTCAACCTTTTGATATTTTTAGGGAGCTAGGAGAACAACTGTCTCAGTAATCGATGGAGTGTTAAAAAAACAGTAATTTGGCCAAGCAACAAAAAAGCAATTCAAACACTGTCAAATAATTATTTAAAGGGATAGTAATACTTCCTTTTAACTTTATTTTATTTTGTAGGCATTAAAAAAGCATGAAGAATGATATAAGTCTTATCTCTCAAACCTTTATGGTTTAAGAGATATTAACAGGCAAAGTTTCCCCTCCCGCCCCTTTTACCTAGTGTAAACAATCTCTTCTCAGATGTGGAATGCAGTCCATAGACCAGACAGATAACAGCAGGGGACAATCTTCTTCCTATGAGAACAATGAAAGCCCTGCCCCCCTTGACAAGTTTTTCAGGTTTTTCCCTTATCTTAATTGAAGATTGTCCCTCTCTGCAGTCTACCTGGGCACCTCCCTTCTGCTCTGGCTGAGCAGTGTTACATCAGTAAAAGGGGCGGGAGGGGGATACTTTATCATTCAATTACTCTTTTACTACAACTCTGACAGAATTGAAATAACACTCTCCAAAGTCCAAATACTATGATGATTAATTAGAGCTGCTTTTATTATGAAACATTACTATCCCTTTAATAACTATAAAAGGGGCTGATGAGAGTGGTCATTTGTAGTGATAGACACTGCACAATACACTAGGGAAGCCGTACGTCAATTTAGTGAGAGGAAAACATATCATCTGTTGAAAAAAATATCCCAAACATGACTTCAAGTCACTCTGTCTCCCTGATTGACAGTGGATCTTTGGAGGCTTTTGATGACTCCCAGAGAAGTGGAAAGGTTATCAATTCCTTTTTCAGTAGTTCCAATTTCCACCATCTTCCAAAGATCCTCAACCCACTGGAGAGTCCAAAAGGGCAGTTCCACGGTTTCAGCGATTGGTTCCCTCATTGAGAGTTTGAGTGATATGTGGATAGTAGTGATGAGCGAGCATGCTCGGCCGAAGCTCGGTTCGGCTCGAGCATCGCTCTGCTCGGCACATGGCGGTACTCGTACGAGTACCGCATGTGCTCGCCCGCCATGTTCGGGTCTCCTCCCCGCACGTTTCGCGGCTGCTGCGCAGCCAATAAACGTGCGGGGAGGCTCTGACATCAGTGTAATGCCAGCAGCCATGTTGGCTGCTGGCATTACACTGATTGGCTGGCCAGAACCCGTGATCGGGTGCTGTATAGCACCTGACCAGCGAGTTCGGCTCAGTCTTAGCCAGGGAGAGATGAGGATAGGAAGGGAAAGTCAGTGTAGGGAGAAGAAAAGCGAGTTTGAACAAAAAAAAGACCCAAAAGTCCTTTTTAGGACTACTGTGTGTGGGGGCAGCAGATATATTTTGTTTTGGGGGGCAGAGTTTAAAAAAAAAACGTCACATATTCCGTTCACTGTGCCTAGCCGCAGATTAGCAGCACATTCTGTTTAGTGTGCAAAGTTTCAGATTAGCAGCACATTCTGTTTAGTGTGCAAAGTTGGAGATTAGCAGCACATTCTTTTTAGTGTGCAAAGTTGCAGATTAGCAGCACATTCTGTTTAGTGTGCAAAGTTGCAGATTAGCAGCACATTCTGTTCAGTGTGCAAAGTTGCAGATTAGCAGCACATTCTTTTTAGTGTGCAAAGTTGCAGATTATCAGCACATTCTGTTTAGTGTGTAAAGTGTAAAAACTAAAAGTCACATATTCCATTCACTGTGCCTAGCCGCAGATAAGCAGCATATTCTTTTTAGTGTGCAAAGTTGCAGATTATCAGCACATTCTGTTTAGTGTGCAAAGTGTAAAAAATAAAAGTCACTTATTCCGTTCACTGATCCTAGCCGCAGATAAGCAGCACATTCTGTTTAGTGTGCAAAGTTGCAGATTAGCAGAACATTCTGTTTAGTGTGCAAAGTGTAAAAACTAAAAGTCACATATTCCATTCACTGTGCCTAGCCACAGATAAGCAGCATATTCTGTTTAGTGTGCAAAGTTGCAGATTATCAGCACATTCAGTTTAGTGTGCAAAGTGTAAAAAATAAAAGTCACTTATTCCGTTCACTGATCCTAGCCGCAGATAAGCAGCACATTCTGTTTAGTGTGCAAAGTTGAAGATTATCAGCACATTCAGTTTAGTGTGTAAAGTGTAAAAATTAAAAGTCACTTATTCCGTTCACTGATCCTAGCCGCAGATAAGCAGCATAATCTGTTTAGTGTGCAAAGTTGCAGATTATCAGCACATTCAGTTTAGTGTGCAAAGTGTAAAAACTAAAAGTCACATATTCCATTCACTGTGCCTAGCCGCAGATAAGCAGCATATTCTTTTTAGTGTGCAAAGTTGCAGATTATCAGCACATTCTGTTTAGTGTGCAAAGTGTAAAAAATAAAAGTCACTTATTCCGTTCACTGATCCTAGCCGCAGATAAGCAGCACATTCTGTTTAGTGTGCAAAGTTGCAGATTAGCAGAACATTCTGTTTAGTGTGCAAAGTGTAAAAACTAAAAGTCACATATTCCATTCACTGTGCCTAGCCGCAGATAAGCAGCATATTCTGTTTAGTGTGCAAAGTTGCAGATTATCAGCACATTCAGTTTAGTGTGCAAAGTGTAAAAACTAAAAGTCACATATTCCATTCACTGTGCCTAGCCGCAGATAAGCAGCATATTCTTTTTAGTGTGCAAAGTTGCAGATTATCAGCACATTCTGTTTAGTGTGCAAAGTGTAAAAAATAAAAGTCACTTATTCCGTTCACTGATCCTAGCCGCAGATAAGCAGCACATTCTGTTTAGTGTGCAAAGTTGCAGATTAGCAGAACATTCTGTTTAGTGTGCAAAGTGTAAAAACTAAAAGTCACATATTCCATTCACTGTGCCTAGCCGCAGATAAGCAGCATATTCTGTTTAGTGTGCAAAGTTGCAGATTATCAGCACATTCAGTTTAGTGTGCAAAGTGTAAAAAATAAAAGTCACTTATTCCGTTCACTGATCCTAGCCGCAGATAAGCAGCATATTCTGTTTAGTGTGCAAAGTTGCAGATTATCAGCACATTCAGTTTAGTGTGCAAAGTGTAAAAAATAAAAGTCACTTATTCCGTTCACTGATCCTAGCCGCAGATAAGCAGCACATTCTGTTTAGTGTGCAAAGTTGCAGATTAGCAGAACATTCTGTTTAGTGTGCAAAGTGTAAAAACTAAAAGTCACATATTCCATTCACTGTGCCTAGCCGCAGATAAGCAGCATATTCTGTTTAGTGTGCAAAGTTGCAGATTATCAGCACATTCAGTTTAGTGTGCAAAGTGTTAAAAATAAAAGTCACATATTCTGTTTACTGTGCCTAGCCGCAGATAAGCAGCATATTCTGTTTAGTGTGCAAAGTTGCAGATTATCAGCACATTCTGTTTAGTGTGCAAAGTGTAAAAAATAAAAGTCACATATTCTGTTCACTGTGCCTAGCCGCAGATAAGCAGCACATTCTGTTTAGTGTGCAAAGTTGCAGATTTGCAGCACATATTCCGTGTAATATGAAGAAGGCGGGTAAAAAGGGACGGGGAAGTGGACGTGATTCTGATAGTTCAGGGCGCGGGTCAGGACGCGTAGAAACTGTGCCTGGTGCCAGAGCACAAGAAAGAAAGACATCCACCATACCTAGCTTCATGTCTCAGTTTACAGGGCATCGCAGGACATCACTCTCGAGGTCAGACCACTGCGAACAGGTGGTCGGTTGGATTTCAGGTGATACTGCTTCCAGTCGGTTAAGCACCACCCTGTCTTCCACTAAGTCCACTCTCAGTAGCCAAGAGTCTGGTCAACATAATCCTCACCCTGATCATCCTTCCTCCCACCATAGAGGGTCTGGTCAAAGAAGTGATCCCACACTGGGATATAGTGAGGAGCTCGTCTCATCACCAAATCATTAATTTGAACCTCTCTCCAAGCACGCTTGCAGAGGAACATGAAATCTTGTGCCCTGATTCACAACCTCTAGAGGGTACCCAATCACAAGAAGATGACAGAGGGGAACGGCATTTAAGGTCAAAGGAAGTGGATGATGATGATGATGAGACACAGTTGCCATCAAATCAACCACTTTTACTGTCTCAAGACCTTGATGAGGAGGATGATATACAGTTGTCAATGACTGAGTATGTGGTGGGATCAAGAAATGAGGAGGATGATCAGAGTGAGGAAGTGGAGGAGGACTTGGTGGACGATGAGGTGACTGACCCCACCTGGGAAGGTGGAGAGCCGAGCGATGACAGCAGTCCTGAGGGTGAGCCATCTGCAGCACCGCAACAGGCTGGAAGAGGCAGTGGTGTGGCTACAGAAAGAAGGCGGACCGCACCAAACCGGCCCGCAAATGTTCCACGGAGCACCCCCTTGCGTAAATCTCCCTTGCCAAGGGGTAGGTGTTCCGCGGTATGGCGTTTTTTTAAGGAAAGTGCGGACGACAAAAGAATTGTAGTTTGCAACCTGTGCCACACCAGAATGAGCCGAGGCATGAACACTAGAAACCTCACCACCACCAGCATGATCCGACACATGGCATCCAAGCACCGTAATAAGTGGGAGGAACGCCCGGATCGCCAATCTGTGTCTGCAGGCCACACCACTGCCTCCTCTTCCCCTGTTTTCGGTGCCGGCCAATCGCCTGTCGAAGGCGCAGGTCCGCATACCTCCCGCCCTGCACCTGTGCCATCTGAAGCACCATCAGCGACCACATTCACTTCCCTGTCCCAGCGCAGCGTCCAAATGTCGTTACCCCAGGCATTTGAGCGCAAGCGAAAATACCCAGCCACCCACCCACAGGCCATAGCACTAACCTCACACCTTTCCAAATTACTGGCCATCGAAATGCTGCCATTTAGGCTTGTGGAGACTGAGCCCTTCCGCAGCCTGATGGCAGCAGCTGTCCCTCGGTACGCAGTCCCCAGCCGCCACTACTTTTCCCGGTGTGCCATCCCCGCCTTACACCACCATGTATCCCGTAACATCACCCGTGCCCTGACCAACGCAGTTAGTGGGAAGGTCCACTTAACGACTGACACATGGACAAGTGCTTGTGGCCAGGGACACTACATTTCCCTGACGGCACACTGGGTGAATGTCGTGGAGGCTGGGAGCGACTCGAACCCTGGGATGGCACAGGTGCTACCCACGCCGAGGATTGCGGGCCCTACCTCCATCAGGGTTTCCGCCAGCACCTATGTTATTGGCGCCTCCTCCTCCGTTTCCACCTCCGAATTCTCTGCGCGCAGCGCCACTCACCCATCAGCCGGTAGCTGGAAGCAGTGTAGCACTGCAGTGGGGAAGAGTCAACAGGCCGTGCTGAAGCTGATCTGCCTTGGGGACAAACAGCACACGGCCTCAGAGCTGTTGCAGGGGATTAGTCACCAGACCGAGCAATGGCTCTCGCCACTCAACCTGCAACCAGGCATGGTTGTGTGTGATAATGGGCGTAACTTGGTGGCGGCTTTGGAGCTCGGCAAGCTCACACACGTACCATGCCTAGCGCATGTATTTAATTTAGTGGTTCAGCGATTTCTAAAAACCTACCCCAATGTGCATGATCTCTTGACCAAGGTGCGCCGCATGTGTGCACATTTCCGTAAGTCATCAACAGCTTCAGCCGGCCTGTTGAAGCTGCAGCAGCGCTTACAATTGCCAGCTCACCAGCTGCTGTGTGACGTGAGCACGCGCTGGAACTCCACCTTCCACATGTTGGCCCGGCTTTGTGAGCAGCAGAGGGCAGTAGTGGAGTACCAGCTGTTACACGGTCGTCGCCTCTCCGTTCAACTTCCTGTAATCAGAAGTGAGGAGTGGGAATGGATGTCAGACCTCTGTGAGGTTTTACGCAATTTTGAGGAATCGACACAGATGGTGAGCGGCGATAACGCTATTATCAGTGTAACCATCCCACTTTTGTGTCTACTGAAACGCTCGCTGCTCACAATTAAACCGACGCTTTGCATGTGGAAGAGGTGGAAATGCGGGAGGAAGAGCTTACACAAGGTGATAGCCAGAGCACCCTCACTTCGTCTTCTCAGCGACAATTGGAGGAGGCGGAAGAGGAGGAGGAGGAAGACACGGTTGCCTCCGCTACAGAGGGTAGCCATGGAACTTTAGTTCCATCTCTTCAGCGTGGGTGGGCAGAAGAGGAGGAAGAGGATGAGGAGATTGAGAGTCATCCTCCTGGTGAGGACAGCGAAATCTTGCCTGTTGGTACTCTGGCACACATGGCTGACTTTATGTTAGGCTGCCTTTCCCGTGACCCACGCGTTATACGCATTTTAGACAACACGGATTACTGGGTGTTCACCCTTCTGGACCCCCGCTACAAAGAGAATTTCTCATCTCTCATTCCTCCGGTGGAGAGGACAAGCAAAATGGTGCAATACCAGAAGGTTCTTGTTGAAAAATTGCTCCAAAATTTTCCATCTGACAACGGTGGCGGCAGAGTACGTGCTACCTTGGCCAACCGAGAAGGGGAGAAAAGGGGAGCACACAGCAGTTCCGACAAAGGCAGGGCAACACTCTCCAAGGAGTGGGACACCTTCATGACACCCCGCCAGCACCCTCACCCTGATGCGCAGCCTAGTGTCACAAGGAGGGAAAAGTTTTGGAAGATGGTGAAGGAGTACGTAGCAGACCGTGTCAGCGTCCTCAATGATCCCTCTGTGCCTTACAACTACTGGGTGTCCAAGCTGGACACGTGGTATGAACTGGCACTCTACGCCTTGGAGGTGCTGGCCTGCCCTGCCGCCAGCGTTCTGTCTGAGCGGGTATTTAGTGCTGCTGGTGGCATCATAACAGATAAGCGTATCCGCCTTTCCACCGAAAATGCTGATAGGTTGACACTTATAAAAATGAACAAGGCCTGGATTTCCCCTGACTTCTCCACTCCACTGGAGGAAAGCCCCGGGTGAACATAAAGTCACTTTAGATATGTTATTTACAATGATGGGAATACTCTGTATTCCCATTCACCCCTTCCACCTAAAAAATAGGTATATGGTTGACTCTCTTCCATATACCCTGGGATATAATTTTTATATAGGGCCAGCTCACCAGCGGGCCCTGTGATATAATTTTTATATAGGGCCAGCTCACCAGCGGGCCCTGTTTGACAATTTTTGTATAGGTCAGCTCACCAGCGGGCCTTCTCATATAATGTTTTATTGGGTCAGCTCTCTAGCGGGCCCTCTCATATAATGTTTTATAGCGTCAGCTCACTAGCGGGCCTTCGCATATAATGTTTAGGATGGTCAGCTCCGCAGCAGACCCTCACCCATAATGTTTTAGATGGTCGGCTCAGCGCACGTTTCCCTCTTAATCATGGCCCCAGTTCAGAAAAATCGAGGAAATTTTTGGGAGAATTTGCCTCTGCGCACGTTTCCCTCTTAATCATGGCCCCAGTTCCGAAAAATCGATGAAATTTTTTGCAGAATTTGCAGATAATATACAAGTAAATATACAGCAAATACTGTTTGGTAACAATTTTTCGCCTAAAGTCGTTTTTATCTTCCTTTTTGTGTGTTTTACGGACAGTCTGTAAAAATGGCGTACTACGGGCGAAACATCGTTCCCAGCAGCGACGTTGGAGTCCAAGATGCATCCAGACATCCTCCCTATGCTGTCCCTGAACCATTTCTGTGGTGTTTCCATCATTTTCTGCCCTTTTCCTATGGACCAGGCACCCTCCCGTCATCAGAGCAGGGGGTGCCTGGTGTAATGCTCGAGTCCTCCCATTGACTTCAATGGGGCTCGGGTGCTCGGCCGAGCACTCGAGCCTCCGGGGGTGCTCGGTAAGAGCACCCGAACACCCGAGCATTGGGGTGCTCGATCATCACTAGTGGATAGCTGTTTACAGCCCATCGTACTCTGCCTGGGTAAATGCATCATATTGGTTATGCTGCAAGTATAAGGTAATATATCACAAACAAACAAATGAGGAGAGAGAGACAAAGGAACTACTACACTAGACAAGAGTACCTAATTATGGCCCATTATTAGAACTAGCCCAAGGTTATGTGAAATCCCCTGTGCTAAAGAGATTAGTTCAGCATATGAAGCACTAGCAATGACAGTCTATTAAAACTTAACCTTTATTCAAAAATATTATACAATGCTGTATTTGATAATCAGATCTTTTGAGAAAAGCTAAGTATCTAAAACACATCTGGTCTGGCCTTAGGTTGACTTGAGGTCAAATGAAAACAAATGCTGTTGATAGTGCAATATTGAGAAAGCAAATAATTACAAGATGACTCGAGTCGAGAAGCATATAAGATACAAATAGTAAAAATGTATCCAAAGTTCAGAAAAGCTACAATCGGGTATTATGAAATAGTCAGTGACTACCTCTGGCTTTACTGAAATGGCTAATATGTTGCACTATACCAATAGCTTTTGAAAGTGTGCTTATGTTCTAGTTATTTGTAGACTAGATGGACTCCTAATCTTCAATTACATTATTAAGTACAATGGTAGGATTGATATTACTGCAAAACAAAGTGCACCAAATGATTCTACCAAACGAGTTACCATGCAGAGCAACACTTAAAGGGATAGTAATACTTCATTTTATCTTTATTTTATTTTGTAGGCATTAAAAAAACATGAAGAACGATATAAGTCTTATCTCTCAAGCCTTTATGGTTTGAGAGATATTCACAAGCAAAGTTTCCCCTCCCGCCCCTTTTACCTAGTGTAAGCCATCTCTTCTCAGATGTGGAATCCAGTCCATAGACCAGACAGATAACAGAAGGGGACAATCTTCTTCCTATGAGAACAAAGAAAGTTTTTCAAGTTTTTCCCTTATCTTAATTGAAGATTGTCCCTCTCTGCAGTCTACCTGGGCACCTCCCTTCTGTTCTGGCTGAGCAGTGATACATCAGTAAAAGGGGCGGGAGGGGGATACTTTGTCATTGAATTACTCTTGAACTACAACTCTGACAGTATTGAAATAACACTCTCCAAAGTCCAAATACTATGATGATTAATTAGAGCTGCTTTTATTATGAAACATTACTATCCCTTTAAATAATCATCTTTGTGAGCCCATGGTTCTCAGACTCAACACTAAACAGGTCTTCCAGCATCAGTATGAGATAGCCTTGTGTTTACATTACAGCTGGATCATTTGTGACATTGTCTCCCTTCATTCTTGCATCCCTCATCAATTGGATTTAAAATTAAAAATTGGAAGATATAGTAATTACAGGAATTTTGCTATTTGCTCTTTTTGCTAACACACAGCTATTTTTTGTTTGTTAGTTCTTATTATCCCACAAAACATAGGACACGTATTCACTGTCATGCTCTGAACTACAACTCTGACAGAATTGAAATAACACTCTCCAAAGTCCAAATACTATGATGATTAATTAGAGCTGCTTTTATTATGAAACATTACTATCCCTTTAAGAGATATATCAATAATAGGTTGAGGTAAGATTGATTTATTTTATGTTTATTTGTATGACAATAGCAAAATGGCCACAGGTTCGCCAGTGGGGATTAAGTCCTTTGGATGCTTCAGGGGTATTCAATTGCTTTGCTGTATATGTACATGTAATAAACATGCAGGTAGGTATGTATGTATATTGAATACATATGCACTACACCTACCCTCATATTTATTACATGTATACATACACCAATGAGATGAACAGCCCTGAAGCATCCAAAAGACTTAATCCCTCAACTCCATGGCCATTTTGCTGGTATGTATATATTAGCAATATTGGCACGGCTTTGCCTGTGCAGCTAATAAAATAAATAGAATGTGATACCTGTCTAGTAGTACTAGGGTTAACAAATTAAGTGGATTTATGTGTAGGATTATTTTCCACTAACATCCAGGTAAATCCAGAAAGGAGACAATGTGGACACAATGTGTGATTGTGTATTGAGTGTGTGTGCATTGTGTGTAATGTGTTATACATGTGTCTGCATATTACATGTGTGTGTATTGTATGTGTTGTGTGAGTGTATACTGCATGTGTATGTGTTGTGTGCATGTGTATGTGTGTGTTTATTGCATGTGTGTGTTGTGTGCATGTGAATTGCATGTGTGTTGTGTGTATTGCATATGTGTTGTTTCTGTGTATTTTGCACATACGTTTTGCATGTGTGCATGTGTTAAGTGTGTGTTTTGTCCATGTGTGTTGCGTGCATGTGTGTGTTGTATAGCACGTGTTGTGTGGTGTGTATTGCATGATGTGTCTTCCATGGCATGTGTTGTGCATGTGTTCACTGTGTGTGAGTGTGTATTGTGCATGTGCATTGCATGTGTGTATTGCTTGTTTTGTGGTGTGTTGTGCCTGTGTTTGTGTGTGCTTTTTTGTGCATGTGTGTGTTGTACATGTGTTTTTCTGTGCATGTGTGTGTTTTGCTTGTGTGTGTTTTTGTGCATGTGTGTATTGCGTGTTTGTGTGTTTTTTGTGCATGTGTATTGTGCGTGTGTGGGTGTGTGTGTATTGTCTGTGTTTGTTATGCGTCTTGTGTGTGCTTTTCTGTGTGTGTTTGTGTTTATTATGTGTGTGTGTATTGTCAGTTTGTGTTGTGCATTTGTATTGTATGTATGTATTGTGTGTGTGTGTATTGTATGTGTGTATTGCATGTGTGGGCACTGTGTGTGTTTGTGTTGTGTGTATCGTTTGTTTGTGTGTTTGCATGTGTGTGTTATACGTGCATATTGTGTACATTTTGTGTTATGTGTGTCTGTTTTTATTGCTTGTATGAGTTGTGCCTGTGTGTATTGCATGTTTTTATTACGTGTGTATTGTGGGAGTGTGTGTATTGTGGGCATGTTGTGTTGTGATTTTTTTGTTTGTTGAGTGTGTGTTTATTTTGTGTGTGTATTGTTTGTGTGTATTGCATGTATGTATGTGTGCTGTGCATGTGTGTGTGGTGTGAGTGGTGTGTGTGTGTTTTGCACATAGTGTGTTTAGTGGTGTATTGTGGGTGGGTGGGTGTGTATGTTGTGTGTGTTGTGTGTGCCCCTCTTCTTGCATCCATAATTCTTAGTGAATATGTTGTTGTGTTTATACATTACCAAAGAAACGCGCTCCCCACACATCGCTAGACACACACAAACACAACATCGAACCTTAGTGCACTTCAATCTAGGTCAAACTAACTACACCAACGGGAAACATTTTTTGCACTTGTATAAATAAAGCTTTGATTTTTTTATACAAGGACCTGTCTTGACTACCTGTGGTAGTGCATGTTTCTCCTCTGTATGTTCCTTATTGCCTGTTGTGAGTCCAAAGAGAAACTCCTCCACAGCACACACTATTTCATTCAGTCCTATTATTTCCCAGAGACCACTTTTTGGTTATGGACACATGGGACATTAGACACAAGTTATGTATGCAAGGTTCCAGTCAATTTGAGAAGTAAGAGCTGCTGAATCTTTTAATACATATAAAGCAACAAAATCCACCATTGATTCAAATAAGACTTTTAACACATAGTAACATAGTAATTTAGGTTGAAAAAAGACTTGCATCCATCTAGTTCAACCCTTTTGCTATTCCTGTTTACCATAGCTGATCCAAAAGAAGGCAAAAAAAAAAAAAACCCTCAATACAGCAATTTCAAATTGTGCATTGAATGGGGGGGAATCCTTCTTGCTTCCAAATGGCAATCAGATTTCTCCCTGGATCAACAAGCACTAACTAAATATTAATCCCAATACTAACGTACATAGCCCTATATGTTCTGCTCTTTTAAATAAGTATCCAGGCCCTTTTTAAAGGCATCTAATGTATTCGATAGCGCCACCTCCTCAGGCAGTGAATTCCATACCTTTATTGTCCTTACTGTAAAGAATCCCTTCCGCTGTTGTAGATTAAATCTTTCCTCAAGTCTAAGCGGGTGGCCCCTTTCCTGTGTACCGTTCTGTTAATGAACAGGTCTTTGGAGAGCCCTTTGTATGGGCCCTGAACATATTTATATAGTGTTATCATAAAACACGCAAAGTAACGCGTTGGAGTCTGAGATTTCTGTAACATTCAAGGGGGTGTAAAGCCTCTTTGAAAAAAAATGTGACTTTTCAATTGTTCAATTTAATTGGTTTTCTCCAGCCTTGTAATATATATACAGTGCATAATTAACATGGATTCAATGCTAAATTATGAGCACGTAACATAGTGCTACTATACAAATGAGTGACCCAGGCTTGCCCCACTTTTATCTCTATAAGTATGTCCTTACGCATGCCTCTTCCACAATGTATCTTGTTTTGAAAACTCCTTGCTCTTCATGGCTTCATTAGCGGATTATAATGTAATCTGCAGATTTAAAGTCTTTAGATAATTAATGGAAATTATCTACAAGACAATTCAACTTGGTTACACAGGTCATGACTCAATTTGATAAGCCTCAGGTCCTTTCAATGAATTAATTTGCATCTGATTCTATGATGCAGCAACAAAGAAGTTAAAGGGATAGTAATACTTTGTTTTTTCTTTATTTTATTTTGTAGGCATTAAAAAAACATGAAGAACGATATGTCTTATCTCTCAAACCTTTAGAGTTTGTGAGATATTCATGAGCAAAGTTTCCCCTCCCGCCCCTTTTACCTAGTGTAAGCCATTTCTTCTCAGATGTGGAATCCAGTCCATAGACCAGACAGATAACAGAAGGGGACAATCTTCTTCCTATGAGAACAATGAAAGCCCTGCCCCCTTGACAAGTTTTTCAGGTTTTTCCCTTATCTTAATTGAAGATTGTCCCTCTCTGCAATCTACCTGGGCACCTCCCTTCTGATCTGGCTGAGCAGTGTTACATCAGTAAAAGGGGTGGGAGGGGGTTACTTTATTATTGAATTACTCTTGAACTACAACTCTGACAGAATTGAAATAACACTCTCCAAAGTCCAGATACTATGATGATTAATTAGAGCTGCTTTTATTATGAAACGTTACTATCCCTTTAAATACTTAGGCATGTAACTTTAAAGGAGCAATACATTTTTAACTTGAAAACCTTCCTGTGTGGTATGGCTTTTCCTGCTGAATTGAGCAAGGGTACGCCCACTGCTGTTGGTTGTTTTATTCAAACATTATAACCGTTCCAACTATCAGGAAGTGAATCAAAGCATTATTACTTCCTGAAAGGTCAAACGGACAGGAAGTGAATTCCTATCACATCCTACAGAGAACTGTTTGTCAATGACTATCCTCTCCCATAAAATGCAACTGAATAAATAACACTTTCCCGGCCGTTGGAATACCTTTACTTTTCTATGGATAAAGAGTGGTACCATGTTATCTATAGGAAGTGCAGGAGACTAGTAGATTAAAAATTATACCTTTATTGGCTAACTGAGAGGTTCTAGGATGCTAGCTTTCAAAACAACTAAGTCCCTTCTTCAGGCATAATTTGAATGAAGGTTGGGGGCAGACCTAGGAGAAGAGTAGGTTTGGACACTTGATAACCTGCTGCCACCTCTCTGTGTGTTACTAAATAAATGATTTAGAGCAAACCAAAAGATTTTATTTTCAAAGACTAATTTTTTAACACATATACTGACTTTTAAAGAGATACTAATGTATCATATTTTTTTTCTGATTTTGTAGATTTAAAAAAAAAGAAATTATGTAGCCCTAATCCCATCTCTCAAACCTTTACGTGAGAGATATTCACATCTAAAGTTCCCCCTCTCCTTCTCCTGAGTTCAGCGCTCTGCTGACAGCAGGAGATACCGGTCTGCAGCAGAGCCGAAATCGCGTTATTGGAAAATAATTACTTAATTGGAATGGTCTACAAAGTGTGCCTGGTTTGCAAGCACATTTTGTAGACCATTCCAATGAAGTAACTCTTTTCCAGTATCGCTATTGTGGCACTGCTGAAGAGCCGCATCGTGTCGGCTGACACAGCTCTCCTTTTGTCACCTTTACAGCTGACATCAGGAGAGGTTGAACTATAGATATGAATATCTCTCAAACCATAAAGGTTTGAGATATAGGAATATTGCTAATTTCTTTTTTAAACCCTACAAAACATGAGAAAAAAATCTGGAGAAAGAGTTTGTTGATTTTGTTTTTAGTTATATATTTTTTTGGACTGACTGTGATAAGATAGAGTGGACACCTTACAATAAAAGTTAAAAAAATAAAAATTTAAAAACATTCATAAATAATTAAACAAATAAATATATTAGATAGCTGACTGGGAGCTCTGAGGCAGACTTGATAGCAGACAACAGTGAGAATTTTGTTGAGGGATAAGACAAGACATCGCACTCCATCAGTTGTGTACTGTAGAGAGTAAAAACACACACAGTAGTAGAGTAATGTCTAGCAAATGCACAAGTGGTAGGGGGAAAGGTGGAAAAAGTGAAGGGACGTGGGAGTAAAGTGTTAGTACAAAAATGGACTGCAGCAATGGTTACTGCAGCATGTGTAATAAATGATGATGATCCCTCTCCTCCTGGAGTGGATGCCGTTTGTCAAGGTCCCACCAATCACACCACTCCAGTCCCCCACCACCTCTACCACTACCATACACATCTGCCACATTGTAGGTTGTACTTTATTTTTTTAATCACTTGACATCATCATGAATATGTGTCAGTGTCACTTAAAGGGATAGTAATACCTGAAAATAAGTTTATTTTATATTGTAGCCCTTAAAAAACCATGAAAAAATGATATAAGTCTTATCTCCCAAACCTTTATGGTTTGGGAGATATTCAGAAGTAAAGTTTCCCCTGGATTGACATCATTGCTCCACCCTTCAGATTTGGAATCCGGTCCCGGGACTGGTTGTGCCTCTCCAGAAGTGCTGAGATCACGATCTTTAAAAATAATTTCTTAATTGGAATGGTCTACAAAGTGTGCTTTCCAGCCAGGCACACTTTGTACACTGTTCCAATGAAGTAGTTCTTTTCAAAGATGGTGATCTCGGCACTGCTAAAGAGCTGCCGGCTGCTATGTGGACCGAATTCCAAATCTGTCCACTAGATGGCAGACTTGGCTGAAACAGCAAGGAAAAGTGAACTATACTATATTTTACATATGAGTATCTCCCAAACCATAAAGGTTTGGGAGATAAGACTTATATCATTTTTCATGGTTTTTTAAGGGCTACAATATAAAATAAACTTATTTTCAGGTATTACAATCCCTTTAAGCAGGAAGTTAGTGTTGTGAGTAAAGGACAAATGCACTCTGCATTCTAACACATGTTACAAGGTGTATGTTACTGTAGGACTCACAATGACTTCCAGCTACTTATTTCTCCACTACAGACCTCCGAAGAAGTAATATTGTGCTGGGAAATGTTGCACCATATTAAACATAGGTGAAAAATGTGTTAGAATAGGAAAAATGTGTTGGAATAGAAGAAAAATGTGTTAGAATTGGAGAAAAATGTATTAGAATAAGATAAAAATGTGTTAGAATAGGAGATAAAATGTGTTGGAATAAATGAAAAATTTGCTGGAATAGGCAAAAAGGAGGAAAATTTTGCATTGGAGAACAGGAGAAAAATTTCACGAAAAAAGAGAAAAATCGTCCGTTTTTCGCAAAAAGTCATGCAGGAAATTTTTCTCACTTTTCGCCAACCCCTACTGCAGACTCTGGCACTGTGTGTCAGACGCTCCCCTTACAAAGTGATTGTCGCTGGACGTTGTGCATGTATCACGGTGCCCGTGATTGCCTGTGACTGACATTGCCCTGGAGCGACATTGTTTACTATCTGTCGCTCTTGCTGAGTCGCTATTCTTATAGGGCACCTCACTGATGAGTTCATTGCTCCACCGACCCATCAGGGTTTTTAAACCTCAGCCTGTGTCATTTTCAGTGCCCTTTCGTGGTGTGTCTGAGCTTATTTCTGTGTGGTGCATTACCGTTCCTGTGTATTACCTGGCTACGTCTGACTACCCGTTCTGGTTCTGACTCCTGGCTCGTCTGACTACCTTTTCTGGTTCTGACTCCTGGCTCGTCTGACTACCCATTCCGGTTCTGACTCCTGGCTCGTCTGATTACCCGTTCTGGCTCTGACCCCTGGCTTGGCTGACTACCGTTTCGGTTACGACAACTGGCGACGTCCGACTATCCTATCCGGTTTTGACCTTTGGCTGCCTCCCGGTTAACCCTCTGTGTTGCGCTCCATGAGCATTCCGTTTTACGGTTTGGTTTCCGTGTTGCGTTGTGTCTCCTGCTTTGTGCTCGCTTCTCTTAAGCGGCGCTTGTCGGTCATTCCATGTGTCTGACCTCCCATGGCCGTACCAACCTGTGTTGCCTAGCCTTCTCCATCTGGCTACCGCTTAGTGTATTCCCTGTGGGGATACTGGTCTACTCCACTTTTTTTGCCAACTCTATGTTTGGGAGTGCTCTGCACTGCCCTCTCACATTTACCGTGTAGTCCCAGGGACATTCCGTTGCGACGACCTGTCCTGTGAAGGGTGAGGAAAGTGCCTACACTGTTTCTCTCTGGCCTCGTTAAGGTGTGTCATCTGATCCGGGTACGGGAGTGCTCTACACTGTACCCACATCTCCGAGTAGTCTAAGGGCCAATCCGTTTCTGACCACTTGTCCTGTGAAGGGTGAGGAAAGTGCCTACACTGTTCCTCTCTGGTCTTGTGAAGGTGTGCCATTCCATTGGTGTATGGGAGTGCTCTGCACTGCCCTCATATCTACCGTGTAGTCCCAGGGCAATTCCGTTTCTGACCACCTGTCCTGTGAAGGGTAAGGACACTCCTCCATTGTTCCTACCTGGTTTCGTGAAGGTGTGCCACTACCCACTGCCACTTTTGTCATCTGAAGTTGTTCCACTTCTACTACTACTTGTGTTATTTCATACTACTGTGTGTCATTTAATGCTATTTGCCTGTTGCCTTATCTCCTGCTGTTTATATTAAGTTCATTTGTACTTGTCAGTGTGTTCAATTCCTAGTCACTCCGTGACAGTATGTCGGGCTCTAGTTTCTGTATTCAAGACTCTTGCCCGCTTGCATGGACATCTGCAGAAGTCTTTCCGGGGGGGGGGTGCAAAGTCACAATATGACCCCCCAGGCTATCCCACCTAGCCATTATGTTTATGTGGAGGGGGCAAATGTAGGGTTGGACAAGTGCCCCCTTTGCCCCCACCCCCTCCAGACACCCATGCTTTCCTGGAAGATGCTGATGAACAACTTACCGGACCAAGACTTGATCATTATCCATGTGTAGCTGCAGGTACTGAGACAGACCAGTGGCAGTGGAAGATTGATGGTTTATTTTGTTGAAGACTTGGTGTATTTGAGGACATTTGACTCCATGATATCTGCAAATCATTTCTGGGGATTTGTACTCAATTTTAAAGCATCTTTTCTCCTCTCTGAGTTGTGATGAATATTGTATTTCAAGCATATTTGTCCTACATTCATGTTTTATTTTTTTTAGCTCTTCTGCCAGCTGTTTGAACCCCAGATTATTTTCTTTGAAATTCTTCCTTAAAGGGATAGTATACTTGCAAATTACTAATCCCCATATTGTAGCTTTGTTAAAAAGAAACTTATTGCCCCCAGTGTCATCTCTCAAACCCTTATGGTCTGAGAGATAATAGCGCTCAAAGTTCTCCCCTCCCTCCCCCTTCCCTCACTGAACGCTGACTGCAGGGGAAGCTGTCGTATGACAGTCTTATGTGCAACAGGCGGCTCTGCAGCTGAGCCGAGATCGCGTTTATAAACAAGAAATCTTTCACTAAAACGGTCTTCTACGTGTGCTTGGATTGTGCTTTGTTTGCAAGCACACGTAGAAGACCGTTTTAGTGAAAGATTTCTTGTTTATAAACGCGATCTCGGCTCAGCTGCAGAGCCGCCTGTTGCACATAAGACTGTCATACGACAGCTTCCCTTGCAGTCAGCGTTCAGTGAGGGAAGGGGGAGGGAGGGGGGAACTTTGAGCGCTATTATCTCTCAGACCATAAGGGTTTGAGAGATGACACTGGGGGCAATAAGTTTCTTTTTAACAAAGCTACAATATGGGGATTAGTAATTTGCAAGTATTACTATCCCTTTAAACAGGGTGAAATCTCTCTCTAAGTGGTACAGGCAGTCCCTGAACCTGGAGAGGTGTGATGTGTTGGGGCAATGTATGTTATCTCTCATTTATTGCTTGTTTTTTGTGCTTTTTTCTGTAATATGTATATTCATTAGTAGTGGCAGTGCATCTTTGTATGAATTGGTGTATGGAGATTCCTGTCATGTTCCTTCAGACTGGCATCACTGCATCATCATGGTGCAATTGTGATAGACATCTACAGTTAGAATGATGGACTCTGAATCTTGTTCATCCTTTATTCCCTCATTCTTAGTGACCTCAACAAACAGGGTGTCTGGTTGTTCTTTAACAATGTTGTGTTTTATCTGTCCCCTAGCTTGAGCACTCTTCTCAGGTTCAGCAAGGGACACAAGGGCCGTTTTGGAAATGTACATAAATGATTGCTTTCTCTTTTATCACACCTGGGAACTCTTAGGGTTTGACCATGAGATTCAGGGTTTTGGAACAAATCTCAGGGTCTCGGGGCGAAAGGCCAAATTCGCAGGGTGAGAGTCCCGTGTTTCCTATTTTATGATTTACTAGCAATGTGGGACGGCGTTGCCCGTCCTGTTATGTAGGGAATGTGTAATTTGTTTGCAATTAATATTACAAAAGATACGGTGTTGGGTATAACAGTATAACAAATGTAGACAGACATACATATACACACACACAGACACGCATGCACAGGGCCAGACTGGGAATAAAAACCAGCCCTGTAAAAAATTGCTGACCAGCCCCATAGCATTGCGTCATTATACCAGCCCCATAGCATAATGGCATTTTTTTCTTGTTTATAAAAGGGGAAAAGATGCATTTTAAAAGACATCTGAATGCCACCACCAGAACAATAGAGAGTTTATATATATATATACACACACACACACACACCACCTCTTGACTCTCGATTCCCCTCTTTTGCCTTTCTCCCACTCTTCATTCCCACCTTTTGCTTCGTTCTCCCCCTCTTGACTCTTGAGCCCCCTCCTTTTGCCTTTTTCTCTCCCTTTTGATCCCCCTTTCACCCCTTCCTTGACTCTTGATCCCCCTTTTGCCTCGCTCCCCTTCTTGCCTCTTTCTCCCCCTCCTGATCCCCCCTTCTTTTGCCTCTTGGTCCCTCCCTCCTTTTGCCTCTTGATTGCCCCTCCTTTCGCCTCATGATCCCCCCTCCATCTGCCTTTTTTCCCACTCTTGACCCCCCTCTGCCTCTTTCACCCAGTCTTGATTCCCCCTCTTGTCAAGTTGCCTCTCTTTACCCCTCTTGATTTTTCTTTCACCATTCTCCTCCTCTTGATCCCCCTCTTTGACTCTTTCCCCCTCTTGCTTAATCCAGCCCTGACTCTTGTCTTCATCCGCCTTTTGCCTTTTTCTCTCCCTCTTGCCTCTCTCTCCCCCTTTCCTGATTCCCCCCTTTTGCCTCTTTCTCCCCCTCTTGACCCCCCTCCTTTTGCTTTTTTCTCCCCTTCCCCCACTTTCCTCTCTTTTGATCTCCCCTTTGCCTCTTTCTCCCCCTCATTAACTCTTGATCCCCCTTTTGCCTCTCTCTCTTTCCCCTTCTTGACTCTTGATCCCAACCTTTTGCCTCTTTCTCCCCCTCCTGATCCCCCCTCCTTTTGCCTTTTTTTCTCCCTTTTGACTTCCCTCTGCCTCTTTTACCCGCTATTGATCCCCCTTCTGCCTTTCTCCCCCTCTTACCTCTATATAAACCCTCTTGACCCCCCCCCTTGCCTGTGACCGTGTCTGGCGTCTGCTGACTCTGTCTCTGTCCAGCCTCCCACTCAGCTCTGTCTGTCTCCGCAAACCACATGTGTTTAAAGTAGGAGCTGCCAGCCTACCCGGTGTGCAGATGCAGTGCTTTCCACGCTGCGTCTGACGTCACTGGGTCTAGGCCCGGCCTTCCTCCACTCAGTAGACGGGCCGGCGGTTGTTCACATCTCGAGGCCGCCTGTTACCTTGCTGCCGCGGATGATTGGCAAGGATCAAACTTTTATTTAAGAAGCCCCGGCCGGCCCCTGGGAAGGCCAGTGCTGGCGGCCTACCGGGATTTTTCCCGGTATCCCGGTAGGCCAGTCCGGCCCTGCGCATGCAACAGTCATGGAGACACAGAAATACACACAGTGACATTCACACACATACAGTGACTAGTGTTGAGCGAGCGTGCTCGGCCGATGCTCGGATCGGCTCGAGCATCGCTCTGCTCTGCACATGGCGGTACTCGTACGAGTACCGCCATGTGCTCGCCCGACATGCTCGGGTGAAGAGGATCTGTGCCGGAAGAGGCACAGATCCGAAGACGCTCCGCTGGACCACCAGGGAATGGAGGTACGGGGGCATTGCGGAGATGAAGGGGGCATTGCGGAGATGAAGGGGGACATTATGGAAGAGGGGCATAGACTCTATGCCCCTCTTCCACAATGTCCCCCTTCATCTCCGCTATGCCCGTCTTCCACAATGTGCCCCTTCATCTCCGCTATGCCCCTCTTCCACAATGTCCCCCTTCATCTCCTATGCCATAGAGGAGATGAAGGGGGACATTGTGGAAGAGGGGCATAGCGGAGATGAAGGGGGACATTGTGGAAGAGGGGCATAGAGTCTATGCCCCTCTTCCACAATGTCCCCCTTCATCTCCGCTATGCCCCTCTTCCACAATGTCCCCCTTCATCTCCGCTATGGCATAGGAGATGAAGGGGGACATTGTGGAAGAGGGGCATAGCGGAGATGAAGGGGGACATTGACCAGGCACCCTCCGCTCATCAGAGCAGGGGGTGCCTGGTTTAATGCTCGAGTGCTCCCATTCATTTGAATGGGGCTCGGGTGCTCGGCCGAGCACTCGAGCATCAGGGGGTGCTCGGTCAGAGCACCCGAGCACCCGAGCATCGGGGTGCTCGCTCATCTTTAACAGTGACATAATTAATGAGTGAGAGACACACACAGACACATACACTGAGAAAATTAAGACAGAGTATGATACACAGATGTAACAAACACAGTGAGACACAGAGGCAGAAACATACACACAGTGATGCACACATATGTATATAGAACACATATGAGTGAGGCATAATGGTGAATGTCCACACATTGTTTTTAATGTATGTGTGTGTGTATGTGTCTGTGTGAGAAAGTTCACAGTCAGCTTGGAATGAACCATATTTAAACACGGAGGTCTTATGTGACCAGTGTCATAAATTATCACTTAGTCCTGCATGATCGGGCAGCTGTTAACACGTTAATGTCTGCATTTTTGGATTCAGTTAACAGCTACAGTAGTGGTTGACAGAATCCTAAAATGCAGAGATTAATGTGTTAAGAACTGGCCGATCATGCCAGACTAAGTCATAATGTACGTGAGCAGGGAGATAACAGCTCCGTGTGTAAATCTTGTGCACTTCTGAACTGAGAGTGAACATGATTTAAATACACAGCTGTTTTAAAAAACTTTTTTTCTGAACTGGTTCTGTCTCTTTCTCTCGCCCAGTGTTCAGTGATAAGTGACATTTATGTACCGGGCAGCTTAGAGGAGAAGAGAGATAGTAGAGGATTTAGCCGGGTCCCCTATTGAGTATTCCTACCTGAAACAGTGGAGCAGCAGGGAGGGAGAGTGATGCTGTTGTGGCTCCCGTGCAGGACGTTTTA
Source organism: Rhinophrynus dorsalis (assembly GCA_037306005.1). Classification (NCBI taxonomy): domain Eukaryota; kingdom Metazoa; phylum Chordata; class Amphibia; order Anura; family Rhinophrynidae; genus Rhinophrynus; species Rhinophrynus dorsalis. Next base: position 169,186,346 of record CM074726.1, on the reverse strand, counting down.
CTTTCAGAGCAAGTTTGTGCCGTGTTGGGTGTATTAAACTGTATTTTTAAAATTTGGCAAGATATAAGTTGGGTAGTGATATGACAGGCCCTGAGGCCGATTGTAATCGGAGGCTGACTGGTGGAGTTATTTCAAACCCCCCAAGAGACACGGTTAGCTGTACAGACGGCTTTAACCGTTTGAGTGCCAGATGGGTAGGCAACTCATGTGTTAAAGAGGCTAGGGCGATTTTGATAGTTTTCCCCTCCACATGCAGCTTCTCCTTAGTTGATGCCCCCCACATTGACCATTATCAGGGACAGCTGGTGCTCTGAATGCAGATTGTTTGTTAAAGTTCTGCTGTGTGTGTGTGTGTGTGTCTGATGTGTTTGTGTCTGTGGTGTAGGAGTGAGTGGCAGCCATTTTGTTTTTCAGTCACTTTGATAGTGTTGAGTGGGCTGAGTAGTGGGGGGGGGGGCAACTCCCTGCATGATTTTCATAGGCGTAGCAGTGGCCTTCGGCCACTGCAACGCCTATGAAGATCACGTCCCTATTGAATCACCCAATAAGAGCAGTAACTCCTCCTCACTGCTGCCCCTGGGTGTATGTGTCTCCTTAGGAGAAATAAATTATGTAATGAGCCTTTCTCTTTTATATATATAGATAATAAGTGATATCACAGAACTGTAGAATGTTATAGTGTGTTAGAAGTGATATCACAAAACTGTAGAATGTTATAGTGTATAAGAAGTGATATATCAGAACTGTAGAATGTTATAGTGTATAAGAAGTGATATCAGAACTGTAGAATGTTATAGTGTATAAGAAGGGATATATCAGAACTATAGAATATTATAGTGTATAAGAAGTGATATCACAGAACTGTATCATGTTATAGTGTATAAGAAGTGATATATCAGAACTGTAGAATGTTATATTGTATAATCAATTATATCTCAGAACTGTAGAATGTTATAGTGTATAAGAAGTGATATCACAGAACTATACAATGTTATAGTGTATAAGAAGTGATATCAGAACTGTAGAATATTATAGTGTATAAGAAGTGATATCAGAACTATAGAATGTTATAGTGTATAAGAAGTGATATATCAGAACTGTAGAATGTTATAGTGTATAAGAAGTGATATATCAGAACTGTAAAGTGATATAGTGTATAAGAAGTTATATCAGAACTGTAGAATGTTATAATGTATAAGAAGTGATATCAGAACTGTAGAATGTTATAGTGTATAAGAAGAGATATCACAGAATTGTATCAGAACTGTAGAATGTTATAATGTACAAGAAGTGATATATCAGAACTGTAGAATGTTATAGTGTATAAGAAGTGATATCACACAACTATACAATGTTATAGTGTATAAGAAGTGATATCTCAGATCTGTAGAATGTTATAGTGTATAAGACGTGATATATCAGAACTGTAGAATGTTATAGTGTATAAGAAGTGATATCACAGAATTGTATCAGAACTGTAGAATGTTATAATGTACAAGAAGTGATATATCAGAACTGTAGAATGTTATAGTGTATAAGAAGTGATATCACACAACTGTACAATGTTATAGTGTATAAGAAGTGATATCATAGAACTGTAGAATGTTATAGTGTATAAGAAGTGATATCAGAACTGTAGAATGTTATAGTGTATAAGAAGTGATATCAGAAATGTAGAATGTTATAATGTATAAGAAGTGATATCAGAACTGTAGAATGTTATAGTGAATAAGAAGTGATATCACAGAACTATAGAATGTTATAGTGTATAAGAAGTGATATCAGAACTGTAGAATGTTATAGTGTATAAGAAGTGATATCACACAACTGTAGAATGTTATAGTGTATAAGAAGTGATAGCAGATCTGTAGAATGTTATAATGTATAAGAAGTGATATCACAGAACTATAGAATGTTATAGTGTATAAGAACTGATATCAGAACTGTAGAATGTTATAGTGTATGAGAAGTGATATCTCAGAACTGTAGAATGTTATAGTGTATAAGAAGTGATATCAGACCTGTAGAATGTTATAGTGTATAAGAAGTGATATATCAGAACTGTAGAATGTTATAGTGTATAAGAAGTGATATCAGAACTGTAACATGTTATAGTGTATAAGAAGGGATATCAGAATTGTAGAATGTTATAGTGTATAAAAAGTGATATCACAGATCAGTAGAATGTTATAGTGTATAAGAAGTTATATCACAGAACTATAGAATGTTATAGTGTATAAGAAGTGATATATCAGAACTGTACAATATTATAGTGTATAAGAAGTGATATCAGAACTGTAGAATGTTATAGTGTATAAGAAGTGATATCAGTAGTGATGATCGAGCACCCCAATGCTCGGGTGTTCGGGTGCTCTGACCGAGCGCCCCCGGAGGCTCGAGTGCTCGGCCGAGCACCCGAGCCCCATTGAAGTCAATGGGAGGACTCGAGCATTACACCAGGCACCCCCTGCTCTGATGAGGGGAGGGTGCCTGGTCCATAGGAAAAGGGCAGAAAATGATGGAAACACCACAGAAATGGTTCAGGGACAGCATAGGGAGGATGTCTGGATGCATCTTGGACTCCAACATCGCTGCTGGGAATGATGTTTCGCCCATAGTACGCCATTTTTACAGACTGACCGTAAAACACACAAAAAGGAAGATAAAAACGACTTTAGGCGAAAAATTGTTACCAAACAGTATTTGCTGTATATTTACTTGTATATCATCTGCAAATTCTGCAAAAAATTTCATCGATTTTTCGTAACTGGGGCCATGATTAAGAGGGAAACGTGCGCAGAGGCAAATTCTGCAAAAAATTTCATCGATTTTTCGGAACTGGGGCCATGATTAAGAGGGAAACGTGCGCAGAGGCAAATTCTCCCAAAAATGTCCTCGATTTTTCTGAACTGGGGCCATGATTAAGAGGGAAACGTGCGCTGAGCCGACCATCTAAAACATTATGGGTGAGGGTCTGCTGCGGAGCTGACCATCCTAAACATTATATGCGAAGGCCCACTAGTGAGCTGACGCTATAAAACATTATATGAGAGGGCCCGCTAGAGAGCTGACCCAATAAAACATTATATGAGAAGGCCCGCTGGTGAGCTGACCTATACAAAAATTGTCAAACAGCGCCCGCTGGTGAGCTGGCCCTATATAAAAATTATATCACAGGGCCCGCTGGTGAGCTGGCCCTATATAAAAATTATATCACTGGGCCCGCTGGTGAGCTGGCCCTATATAAAAATTATATCACAGGGTATATGGAAGAGAGTCAACCATATACCCATTTTTTGGGTGGAAGGGGTGAATGGGAATACAGAGTATTCCCATCATTGTAAATAACATATCTAAAGTGACTTTATGTTCCCCCGGGGCTTTCCTCCAGTGGAGTGGAGAAGTCAGGGGAAATCCAGGCCTTGTTCATTTTTATAAGTGTCAACCTATCAGCATTTTCGGTGGAAAGGCGGATAAGCTTATCTGTTATGATGCCACCAGCAGCACTAAATACCCGCTCAGACAGAACGCTGGCGGCAGGGCAGGCCAGCACCTCCAAGGCGTAGAGTGCCAGTTCATACCACGTGTCCAGCTTGGACACCCAGTAGTTGTAAGGCACAGAGGGATCAGTGAGGACGCTGACACGGTCTGCTACGTACTCCTTCACCATCTTCCAAAACTTTTCCCTCCTTGTGACACTAGGCTGCGCATCAGGGTGAGGGTGCTGGCGGGGTGTCATGAAGGTGTCCCACGCCTTGGAGAGTGTTGCCCTGCCTTTGTCGGAACTGCTGTGTGCTCCCCTTTTCTCCCCTTCTCGGTTGGCCAAGGTAGCACGTACTCTGCCGCCAGCGTTGTCAGATGGAAAATTTTGGAGCAATTTTTCGACAAGAACCTTCTGGTATTGCACCATTTTGCTTGTCCTCTCCACCGGAGGAATGAGAGATGAGAAATTCTCTTTGTAGCGGGGGTCCAGAAGGGTGAACACCCAGTAATCCGTGTTGTCTAAAATGCGTGTAACGCGTGGGTCACGGGAAAGGCAGCCTAACATAAAGTCAGCCATGTGTGCCAGAGTACCAACAGGCAAGATTTCGCTGTCCTCAACAGGAGGATGACTCTCAATCTCCTCATCCTCTTCCTCCTCTTCTGCCCACCCACGCTGAAGAGATGGAACTAAAGTTCCATGGCTACCCTCTGTAGCGGAGGCAACCGTGTCTTCCTCCTCCTCCTCCTCCTCCTCCGCCTCCTCCAATTGTCGCTGAGAAGACGAAGTGAGGGTGCTCTGGCTATCACCTTGTGTAAGCTCTTCCTCCCGCATTTCCACCTCTTCCACATGCAAAGCGTCGGTTTTAATTGTGAGCAGCGAGCGTTTCAGTAGACACAGAAGTGGGATGGTTACACTGATAATAGCGTTATCGCCGCTCACCATCTGTGTCGATTCCTCAAAATTGCGTAAAACCTCACAGAGGTCTGACATCCATTCCCACTCCTCACTTCTGATTACAGGCAGTTGAACGGAGAGGCGACGACCGTGTAACAGCTGGTACTCCACTACTGCCCTCTGCTGCTCACAAAGCCGGGCCAACATGTGGAAGGTGGAGTTCCAGCGCGTGCTCACGTCACACAGCAGCCGGTGAGCTGGCAATTGTAAGCGCTGCTGCAGTTTCAACAGGCCGGCTGAAGCTGTAGATGACTTACGGAAATGTGCACACACGCGGCGCACCTTGGTCAAGAGATCATGCAAATTGGGGTAGGTTTTTAGAAATCGCTGAACCACTAAATTAAATACATGCGCTAGGCATGGTACGTGTGTGAGCTTGCCGAGCTCCAAAGCCGCCACCAAGTTACGCCCATTATCACACACAACCATGCCTGGTTGCAGGTTGAGTGGCGAGAGCCAGTGCTCGGTCTGGTGACTAATCCCCTGCAACAGCTCTGAGGCCGTGTGCTGTTTGTCCCCAAGGCAGATCAGCTTCAGCACGGCCTGTTGACGCTTCCCCACTGCAGTGCTACACTGCTTCCAGCTACCGGCTGATGGGTGAGTGGCGCTGCGCGCAGAGAATTCGGAGGTGGGAACGGAGGAGGAGGAGCCAATAACGTAGGTGCTGGCGGAAACCCTGATGGAGGTAGGGCCCGCAATCCTCGGCGTGGGTAGCACCTGTGCCATCCCAGGGTCCGAGTCGCTCCCAGCCTCCACGACATTCACCCAGTGTGCCGTCAGGGAAATGTAGCGTCCCTGGCCACAAGCACTTGTCCATGTGTCAGTCGTTAAGTGGACCTTCCCAGTAACTGCGTTGGTCAGGGCACGGGTGATGTTACGGGACACATGGTGGTGTAAGGCGGGGCGGCACACCGGGAAAAGTAGTGGCGGCTGGGGACTGCGTACCGAGGGACAGCTGCTGCCATCAGGCTGCGGAAGGACTCAGTCTCCACAAGCCTAAATGGCAGCATTTCGATGGCCAGTAATTTGGAAAGGTGTGAGGTTAGTGCTATGGCCTGTGGGTGGGTGGCTGGGTATTTTCGCTTGCGCTCAAATGCCTGGGGTAACGACATTTGGACGCTGCGCTGGGACAGGGAAGTGGATGTGGTCGCTGATGGTGCTTCAGATGGTACAGGTGCAGGGCGGGAGGTATGCGGGCCTGCGCCTTCGACATTCGATTGGCCGGCACCGAAAACAGGGGAAGAGGAGGCAGTGGTGTGGCCTACAGACACAGATTGGCGATCCGGGCGTTCCTCCCACTTATTACGGTGCTTGGATGCCATGTGTCGGATCATGCTGGTGGTGGTGAGGTTTCTAGTGTTCATGCCTCGGCTCATTCTGGTGTGGCACAGGTTGCAAACTACAATTCTTTTGTCGTCCGCACTTTCCTTAAAAAAACACCATACCGCGGAACACCTACCCCTTGGCAAGGGAGATTTACGCAAGGGGGTGCTCCGTTGAACATTTGCGGGCCGGTTTGGTGCGGTCCGCCTTCTTTCTGTAGCCACACCACTGCCTCTTCCAGCCTGTTGCGGTGCTGCAGATGGCTCACCCTCAGGACTGCTGTCATCGCTCGGCTCTCCACCTTCCCAGGTGGGGTCAGTCACCTCATCTTCCACCAAGTCCTCCTCCACTTCCTCACTCTGATCATCCTCCTCATTTCTTGATCCCACCACATACTCAGTCATTGACAACTGTATATCATCCTCTTCATCAAGGTCTTGAGACAGTAAAAGTGGTTGATTTGATGGCAACTGTGTCTCATCATCATCATCATCCACTTCCTTTGACCTTAAATGCCGTTCACCTCTGTCATCTTCTTGTGATTGGGTACCCTCTAGAGGTTGTGAATCAGGGCACAAGATTTCATGTTCCTCTGCAAGCGTGCTTGGAGAGAGGTTCAAATGAAGGATTGGTGATGAGACGAGCTCCTCACTATATCCCAGTGTGGGATCACTTCTTTGACCAGACCCTCTATGGTGGGAGGAAGGATGATCAGGGTGAGGATTATGTTGACCAGACTCTTGGCTACTGAGAGTGGACTTGGTGGAAGACAGGGTGGTGCTTAACCGACTGGAAGCAGTATCAGCTGAAATCCAACCGACCACCTGTTCGCAGTGGTCTGACCTCGAGAGTGATGTCCTGCGACGCCCTGTAAACTGAGACATGAAGCTAGGTATGGTGGATGTCTTTCTGTCTTGTGCTCTGGCACCAGGCACAGTTTCTACGCGTCCTGACCCGCGCCCTGAACTATCAGGATCACGTCCACTTCCCCGTCCCTTTTTACCCACCTTCTTCATATTACACGGAATATGTGCTGCAAATCTGCAACTTTGCACACTAAACAGAATGTGCTGCTTATCTGCGGATAGACACAGTGAATGGAATATGTGACTTTGATATTTTATACTTTGCACACTGAACAGAATGTTCTCCTAATCTGCAACTTTGCACACTAAACAGAATGTGCTGCTTATCTGCGGCTAGACACAGTGAATGGAATATGTGACTTTTATATTTTACACTTTGCACACTAAACAGAATGTTCTGCTAATCTGCAACTTTGCACACTAAACAGAATGTTCTGCTAATCTGCAACTTTGCACACTAAACAGAATGTGCTGCTTATCTGCGGCTCGGCACAGTGAATGGAATATGTGACTTTGATATTTTACACTTTGCACACTAAACAGAATGTTCTCCTAATCTGAAACTTTGCACACTAAACAGAATCTGCTGCTTATCTGTGGCTCGGCACAGTGAATGGAATATGTGACTTTGATATTTTATACTTTGCACACTAAACAGAATGTTCTCCTAATCTGCAACTTTGCACACTAAACAGAATGTGCTGCTTATCTGCGGATAGACACAGTGAATGGAATATGTGACTTTTATATTTTACACTTTGCACACTAAACAGAATGTTCTGCTAATCTGCAACTTTGCACACTAAACAGAATGTTCTGCTAATCTGCAACTTTGCACACTAAACAGAATGTGCTGCTTATCTGCGGCTCGGCACAGTGAATGGAATATGTGACTTTGATATTTTACACTTTGCACACTAAACAGAATGTTCTCCTAATCTGAAACTTTGCACACTAAACAGAATCTGCTGCTTATCTGTGGCTCGGCACAGTGAATGGAATATGTGACTTTGATATTTTATACTTTGCACACTAAACAGAATGTTCTCCTAATCTGCAACTTTGCACACTAAACAGAATGTGCTGCTTATCTGCGGATAGACACAGTGAATGGAATATGTGACTTTGATATTTTACACTTTGCACACTAAACAGAATGTTCTGCAAATCTGCAACTTTGCACACTAAACAGAATGTGCTGCTTATCTGCGGCTCGGCACAGTGAATGGAATATGTGACTTTGATATTTTACACTTTGCACACTAAACAGAATGTGCTGCTAATCTGCAACTTTGCACACTAAACAGAATGTGCTGCTTATCTGCGGATAGACACAGTGAATGGAATATGTGACTTTGATATTTTACACTTTGCACACTAAACAGAATGTTCTCCTAATCTGCAACTTTGCACACTAAACAGAATATGCTGCTTATCTGCGGCTAGGCACAGTGAATGGAATATGTCACTTTGATATTTTACACTTTGCACACTAAACAGAATGTTCTCCTAATCTGCAACTTTGCACACTAAACAGAATGTGCTGCTTATCTGCGGCTAGGCACAGTGAATGGAATATGTGACTTTGATATTTTACACTTTGCACACTAAACAGAATGTTCTCCTAATCTGCAACTTTGCACACTAAACAGAATGTGCTGCTTATCTGAGGCTAGGCACAGTGAATGGAATATGTGACTTTGATATTTTACACTTTTCACACTAAACAGAATGTTCTCCTAATCTGAAACTTTGCACACTAAACAGAATGTGCTGCTAATCTGCAACTTTGCACACTAAAATGAATGTGCTGCTTATCTCCAACTTTGCACACTAAACAGAATGTTCTCCTAATCTGCAACTTTGCACACTAAACAGAATATGCTTCTTATCTGCGTCTCGGCACAGTGAATGGAATATGTGACTTTGATATTTTACACTTTGCACACTAAACAGAATGTTCTCCTAATCTGCAACTTTGCACACTAAACAGAATGTGCTGCTTATCTGCGGCTAGGCACAGTGAATGGAATATGTGACTTTGATATTTTACACTTTGCACACTAAACAGAATGTTCTCCTAATCTGCAACTTTGCACACTAAACAGAATATGCTGCTTATCTGCGGCTAGGCACAGTGAATGGAATATGTGACTTTGATATTTTACACTTTGCACACTAAACAGAATGTTCTGCAAATCTGCAACTTTGCACACTAAACAGAATGTGCTGCTTATCTGCGGCTAGGCACAGTGAATGGAATATGTGACTTTGATATTTTACACTTTGCACACTAAACAGAATGTTCTCCTAATCTTAAACTTTGCACACTAAACAGAATGTGCTGCTAATCTGCAACTTTGCACACTAAAATGAATGTGCTGCTAATCTCCAACTTTGCACACTAAACAGAATGTTCTCCTAATCTGAAACTTTGCACAATAAACAGAATGTGCTGCTAATCTGCGGCTAGGCACAGTGAACGGAATATGTGACGTTTTTTTTTTAAACTCTGCCCCCCAAAACAAAATATATCTGCTGCCCCCACACACAGTAGTCCTAAAAAGGACTTTTGGGTCTTTTTTTTTTCAAACTCGCTTTTCTTCTCCCTACACTGCCTTTCCCTTCCTATCCTCATCTCTCCCTGGCTAAGACTGAGCCGAACTCGCTGGTCAGGTGCTATACAGCACCCGATCACGGGTTCTGGCCAGCCAATCAGTGTAATGCCAGCAGCCAACATGGCTGCTGGCATTACACTGATGTCAGAGCCTCCCCGCACATTTATTGGCTGTGCAGCAGCCGCGAAACGTGCGGGGAGGAGACCCGAACATGGCGGGCGAGCACATGCGGTACTCGTACGAGTACCACCATGTGCCGAGCAGAGCGATGCTCGAGCCGAACCGAGCTTCGGCCGAGCATGCTCGCTCATCACTAGATATCAGAACTGTAGAATGTTATAGTGTATAAGAAGTGATATCAGAACTGTAACATGTTATAGTGTATAAGAAGGGATATCAGAATTGTAGAATGTTATAGTGTATAAAAAGTGATATCACAGATCAGTAGAATGTTATAGTGTATAAGAAGTGATATCACAGAACTGTAGAATGTTATAGTGTATAAGAAGTGATAGTACAGAACTGTAGAATGTTACAGTGTATAAGAAGTGATATCACAGAACTGTAGAATGTTACAGTGTATAAGAAGTGATATCACAGAACTGTAGAATGGTATAGTGTATAAGAAATGATATCTCAGAACTGTAGAATATTATAGTGTATAAGAAGTGATATCACAGAACTGTAGAATGTTATAGTGTATAAGAAGTGATATCCAAACTGTAGAATGGTATAGTGTATAAGAAGTGATATATCAGAACTGTATAATGTTATAGTGTATAAGAAGTGATAACACAGAACTGTAGAATGTTATAGTGTATAAGAAGTGATATCACAGAACTGTAGAATGTTATAGTGTATAAGAAGTGATATCCGAACTGTAGAATGGTATAGTGTATAAGAAGTGATGTCTCAGAACTGTAGAATGTTATAGTGTATAAGAAGTGATATATCAGAACTGTAGAATATTATAGTGTATAAGAAGTGATATCACAGAACTGTAGAATGTTATAGTGTATAAGAAGTGATAACACAGAACTGTAGAATGTTATAGTGTATAAGAAGTGATATATCAGAACTGTAGAATATTATAGTGTATAAGAAGTGATATCACAGAACTGTAGAATGTTATAGTGTATAAGAAGTGAAATCACAGAACTGTAGAATGTTATAGTGTATAAGAAGTGATAACACAGAACTGTAGAATGTTATAGTGTATAAGAAGTGATAACACAGAACTGTAGAATGTTATAGTGTATAAGAAGTGATATATCAGAACTGTAGAATATTATAGTGTATAAGAAGTGATATCACAGAACTGTAGAATGTTATAGTGTATAAGAAGTAATAGATCTGTAGAATGTTATAGTGTATAAGAAGTGATATCACAGAACTGTAGAATGTTATAGTGTATAAGAAGTGATATATCAGAACTGTAGAATATTATAGTGTATAAGAAGTGATATCACAGATCTGTAGAATGTTACAGTGTATAAGAAGTGATATATCAGAACTGTAGACTGTTATAGTGTATAAGAAGTGATATCACAGAATTGTAACATGTTAAAGGCTCATTGAGACTGTTTGGATCATCTCTGAGTTACAGGAAACACTGACATTACACCAAAAATATACTTTCTTGGGAGCTTTAACGATAATATTTCAAAGATCTCAGGGTGAGCTCATTTCAAAAGTTCCCAAATATGTGTTTTATATTATAACTAGTAGAAGAGCCCGTGTACACGGGTCACAGTGCTTGGTGGTCACGGTACAGTCACGCCCACGGTACAGTCACGTTGCTTGAACGTTGCAGGAATAGTCTTATCTATTACTGTCCTGTCTTTCTTAGTCTGAGCCACTTTGATTTCTTGTACTTTTTCTTAGTTTCTTTTCATCCTATGTAGAATTAGTATTTATTTATTTATTTTTTGTATAATTTCTTTCGTTTCTCCATATTTTCTTCTTTTGTCTTCTTCACAAGTTCATCTTGTTAGATTATGCTGGCAACTAAGTTGATTTCAAAGGTATAATTTTATATGAGTTAGAATCACATTGTAAGTGATGCCATTCACACCACTCTTGTTTCTCTTTCTCTCTCTCTCTCTTTCACTGCATCTCTCTTTTTCTATACCTCTTTCTGTCACTTTTCCCCTTTCTTTCTTTCTTTCTTTCTTTCTTTCTTTCTTTCTTTCTTTCTTTCTTTCTTCTCTCCTCTTCCCTTTCTCTAATTCACTCTTCCTGTTTCTGTCTATCTGTCTGTCTCTCTCTGTCTGACACTCTCTCCCTCTCTCAGCCCTCTGTCTCAATCTCTCTCCCATCCCTCATTCTCTGTATCTGTCTGTCTCTCTCTCTCTCCCAGCCCTCTCTCAGCCCTCTGTCTTTCTCTGTGGCTTAACTATAGGGGTCGCAGGGGTCGCATCTGTGACTGGGCCCATCACTCCATGGGCCCGGCCGCCCCCCTGCGACCCGTCTGCTTGGTGTCTGCAATCTCCCTCCAGTGCTCTAGTAATGCAGAGCGCTGGGTGATGACATCATCTCCCAGCGCTCTGCATTATTAAGAGGACCGCGCGGTAGCTCCACGGAGGTAAGGGATGGGGGCATTGTGAAGATTGAGGGGCATTGTGGAGGGGGCCAATGTGGTGGGGGGGCCATGCCACTTCTTGCACCAGGGCCCAGGGGCTTCTAGTAGGGTTGCCACCCAGCCGGTATTTTACCGGCAGGCCGGTAAAAAATTGGCTTCTGTCCAATGTTAAGTCTATGGAGGGAATGCCATGGCCGGTATTTATTTTTTTTTAAAAGGTGGCAACCCTAGCTTCTAGTTACGCCTCTGGTCTTTCTATCTGTCTGTCTCTCTCTCCCTTCTTCCCCCTCTCTCTCTCTCTCACTCTCTCTCCCTCTCTCCCAGCCCTCAGCACCCGGTCTCCCTTTCAGCCTTCTGTCTTTCTATCTGTCTATATATGTCTGTCTATCTCTCTCAGCCTTCTGTCTCTAGATCATTTCCCCTCCACCTATCATACTGTATTGTTATTGTTTGCTGTGCTGTTACTTTGTTACCTTAGTGTTTCAGTAATGAAATGTCTTATGACATACAAGCAATACGATATTGGTTGGTTGAAGGGGTTGATAATGCGTGATTTACTGGTTTACTTGCCGCTGGCTTTGAGAATCCATTTTATAATGTCACACTTAGGGTTAAATACCAGCATTCATCATTTGATTTAGGTTAATTTTTTAATAATGCCTAAATGGCTCCAGTTGTTACAATGATGAATGGATACCTCGTGTAATAATCTTTGACAAAGCACTCGTGTATGAAACACGTCATGAGCAGGGTTAATTACCCTCCTATTATGACCATTCTATTAACCTTTTGAAGGTCAGAGACATTAACAATTCATTATTTGACAATACTTTGCATGTGATGTCATTGCAGGGTGTTGATCTGCATGGGGGTTTGGTTCCATGAGGGGGGGGTGTATGTTTTTGGATGTAGTGTTTGGGGTTTGTACTTTGCCTGCTGGGGTATGTCTGGTTGTGTCGATGTACAGAGGGTGTGGGTGCTTATCAGTGACTTGTGCATGCGTTGGTCACGGATCGTCATTGGTGGTTTGTGTGGTTTTAGCAAAAATAAATAAATAAGTACAGTTTAAAAATCTGTTTGGATATGGGTCTAGGTGTTAATGGATCCAGATGTATTGGCATTGTTGTATATATATATATATATATATATATATATATATTTTGCAGTGGGTTTGTGTCCGGGATGGTGTGTGGATGTAGAGGTAGATGTATATGGTGTGTAGCAGTTTGGTGGCAATGTGGCAGCGTGTGGTTGATTATGTATCTCTATGTGTGTCATCGTATGTCTGTCTGTAAGGGTGTCTATAAGTAGATCTGTGTGTCTGTATATGGATTGTTTATACAGCTACTTGTAGTTTGGTGTTGGGTGGCTATTTAGTTATATATGTATATATCTGGGTGCCTGTGATAGCGGTGTGAATGGGGTTCTGTTGAGGACATTGGGGGCCAGGTCGCAGTGTGATGTTACTGCACGTGCACTGGGGATGCCAGGTGTCCAGTAGAGTTTACAGTTGAGATGTGGGTTGTCAATGCTCCTACATCCCGTGGTGCCTTGGGTGTACGCAGGGGGTGGATTTGCAGACACTGACACTGCAAGCGGTCTACATGGCAGTTTCAGCCTTCTCCTGCTTCAGGGTCACCCATGGTTGCAGATGTGTCATTCAGGTAACCTTAATGAAGTTTGCCCCCAGACTTTGGTTGCCTTTGGTTTACGTTACCTGCCAGAGCTGGCTTGGGCCTACACACGCGGGGTAATTAGTTTATTCTGTTTATGGAGGTTGGTGGTGAGCTTTTAGCATGAGCCCGTTCAATTTTGGCCATGTGTGGGGTATTGGTTTTTGTTACCCACTGAAGCTGGCTCTGCCTGGCACAAGTGGGGTTAACGGTTTACTTTGGTTTATGGACGTTTGTTGGTAAGTGTTTTGCATAAACCCATTCACTTTTGGCCATGAGAAGGGTATTGGGATAAGTTATGTTCTCCTGAGCATGTAAATGAGAGGTCTGTTGGTTGGTTTATGTTGCTAGACTCTGGTGCTGTGTGTGAGGTCACTTGTTTGGGACCCTAGTTGGCTCTGAGTGTTCACTGGTGGGGTTGTTCTGTTGTTGGTTGGGGTGCAGGTCATAGTCTTTATTTGGTTGGCGGTGCCCGACTGTTCAAGGTATTGACAGTCTTTCCATGTGGCGGGTAGTCCTTGCCTGGTTTGCAGAGATCGATGTGGATTTATCCTCAGGCGGAAGCCCTTTGGGACTTAGGATGCGGGTGGTGACGTTACCCATTGAAGCTAAGGTGGATGGCCAATGGGGTAATTCCATGGAAGTCAGCTGTAAGTGCTGAAGAATATTGGGTTCAGCTGAAAGTGCTGAAGAATATTGGGGTCAGCTGTAAGTGCTGAAGAATATTGGGGTCAGCTGTAAGTGCTGAAGAATGTTTGGATTATAGCATGAGCCTGGGCAGTTTGGCCATGCTTGGTTTCAAGGAATGTGATTTGGCAAATAATGTCAGTTAATGATTAATTAATGTCTAGTTAATTACTAGTATGGTTAAATAATGATATTTTGATTGAAAATATGTAATAAAGCTGTGGCCTGTTATCCCCAAGAGATGTGTCTGCGTTTATTCAGTGACCATAACCTCTCCTTATGACAAGCTTACTGAGCTCTGAGAATTAGAATTGGAAATCAAGTATAAGATCTGGAGAGTTCTTTGGTATATCCATAAATCCTAAAAGCTAGTACCAACTATGCCTTATGCAAGCATCCTATGACTCCTTAGTATAGCAATCTGGACAGAGGAAATCAGAAGTGACAGTGCACTATTGTCTAGGGCAGGATTGTACAACATGTGGCCATCCAGCTGCTCCCAAACTACAACTATCATGATAAAGGGAGTTCTACTTTGGCAGCAACTAGAGATCCTCACCCCAGCTCTCCCACCATTGGTATATATATACATAGTCTGCTTGAGATAGTCTAACAACCTTTCTGAATACAAGACAGTTTAGTGTACAACATAACACTCTGATCTGAAATAACTTTGGAACAATCCATCTTCTCACAGTAGAAGTAACACTGTTTTGCTCAACAGGAAATATTTATTGTTTATATATATATTTACTGCTCCTTTAATATGACAAATATCCCTATACTAGAGCTGGAATGATCAATTGAAGTTAACCTGTGAGCTATATAAAAACAGGGAGTAGGACTGTAAGTTAAGACAATGCTTGATTGACAGCAAGATTAGCCAATTGCAGAATCTCATGACACCTCTCAGAATGATGATGCAATGGATTAGAAGGATGCCAGGACTTTAAACAATGATGCATTCAGATTGGAGGATAAACAGATATGGGAAGACCTCTAGATGAGTGACAATAAATTCAGCCAACCAGAGATCTCCTTGTTTAATATATGTGACAGTTCAATTTTGGGACAAAGCAACTTTGCAATATGGGGAACAAAACAATTATTTAACCTTTTGAGTGCCAGAGGAGTATCCAACGCATTGCAAAGCAATGCGTTGGATACCCCTCTGGCACTCAAAAGCTTTATTGAGCTTTTAGGAGACCTCTAGCATTCAAAAGCTCTATTTAAATCAATGGGAACTTTATATGTTGCGGTTGGTTTACCCCAGAATTGTCCCTCTTTCTTTGCGCATATGATCATTAGTTTTAACTCTTTGAATGTCATTGAGGTACACATACCCCTAAAAGGGGTAAATTATTTCTTTAAAAATGTCTTCATGGTCCAAATGCCCCATGACCCCTTCCTGCATCGTAGCCCGGAGGGCCCCCCTCATTGAAGCGACCAGACATCTCTATATTGTGATTACTCCCTCTTCCACCACTGAGGCGTCCTGCTGGGCGTGGAGATGAGGGGTACTCAGTGGAATTCCTCCACAGACTGAGATGAGGGAAATAAGTTCCAGGTCTTCTAGTTGTAATGGTGCTGCCACTGGGTGTAGTGAAAATCACAACCTGAAACAATAAAAATTAATAATAAATATCTGTACACTGATAATGATCACACTGCTCTGTATAATGGTACTGAGTATCTATACACTGATAATGATCACACTGCTCTGTATAATGGTACTGAGTATCTATACACTGATAACGATCACACTGTACTGTATAATGATACTGAGTATCTACACACTGATAATGATCACACTGCTCTGTATAATGGTACTGAGTATCTATACACTGATAATGATCACACTGCTCTGTATAATGGTACTGAGTATCTATACACTGATAATGATCACACTGTTCTGTATAATGGTACTGAGTATCTACACACTGATAATGATCACACTGCTCTGTATAATGGTACTGAGTATTTATACACTGATAAAGTGGTACTGAGTGGTACTCTGTATAATGGTACTGAGTATCTATACACTGATAATGATCACACTGCACTGTATAATGGTACTGAGTATCTATACACTGATAATGATCACACTGCTCTGTATAATGGTACTGAGTATCTACACACCGATAATGATTACACTGCACTGTATAACAGTAATGAGTATCTATACACTGATAATGATCACACTGCTCTGTATAATGGTACTGAGTATCTATACACTGATAATGATTACAACACTCTGTATAATGGTACTGAGTATCTACACACTGATAATGATCACACTGCTCTGTATAATGGTACTGAGTATCTATACACTGATAATGATCACACTGCTCTGTATAATGGTACTGAGTATCTTTACACTGATAATGATCACGCTGCTCTGTATAATGGTACTGAGTATCTATACACTGATAATGATCACACTGCTCTGTATAATAGTACTGAGTATCTATACACTGATAATGATCACACTGCTCTGTATAATGGTACTGAGTATCTACACACTGATAATGATCACACTGTACTGTATAATGGTACTGAGTATCTATACACTGATAATGATCACACCGCACTGTATAATGGTACTGAGTATCTATACACTGATAATGATCACACTGCTCTGTATAATGGTACTGAGTATCTATACACTGATAATGATCACACTGCACTGTATAATGGTACTGAGTATCTACACACCCATAATGATTACACTGCTCTGTATAATGGTACTGAGTATCTATACACTGATAATGATCACACTGCTCTGTATAATGATACTGAGTATCTATACACTGATAATGATCACACTGTACTGTATAATGGTACTGAGTATCTACACACTGATAATGAACAGACTGTACTGTATAATGGTACTGAGTATCTATACACTGATAATGTTCACACTGCTCTGTATAATGGTACTGAGTATCTATACACTGATAATGATCACACTGCACTGTATAATGGTACTGAGTATCTATACACTGATAACGATCACAATGTTCTGTAAAATGCGCCATATATTTCTTTTTGTGTTTAAGACCCCAAACAGCTCTCATAAACATCCATATTACCAAATGGGTGATAATAATAAATACTGAAATGTAACTAAAGGTTATAAGGGTAAATGAATAGTTTATTACTCACCACACAAACGCAAAACAAGCAGAGTCCACAAAGGATGAGTGAGACCAGAACGAGAAGGCTTATAACCCAAATGGGCACTTCATTACTATTGTCTGCAAAACACAGAAAAATAAATTTATTTGCCTCTGAAATTCCATTGGCCGTATGTATAACATGAACCGGAACAAGTCTGGGTCCAGATACCTACATCACAGAAGACAAATAAAAATGGATTTAAGTGGGGCTTTTAACCCCTTGAATGCTATAGAGGTCCAAAATGCACTATGCATTGGGGACCTCGCTGGGATTCAAGGGGTTAAAGTTTCCAATGCAATGATTTCTCTTCTGGGATGTAGCTGGATAGCCCCAAAGTTGTTGTTGTTCATTTCAATTAAGATGTCACTGTGGGGGAGATGTATAAAAAGTTGTATGATTCACCCTTTGACTGCCAGAGAGATATCGTGTTGGATACCTCTCTAGCACTCAAAGGGTTAAGAATTGTATCTAAAATCAAGTTTATAGATATGTCTGAGAATATTCTGAGTAAATTGGCAGAAAATTCTTAAAGGCATAGTAATACTTTGATTTAAAAATGTCTAATATTGTAGCTATTAAAGGGATAGTAACACTTCGTTTTAACTTTATTTTATTTTGTAGGCATTAAAAAAACATGAAGAATGATATAAGTCTTATCTCTCAAACCTTTATGGTTTATGAGATATTCACAAGCAAAGTTTCCCCTCCCGCCCCTTTTACCTAGTGTAAACAATCTCTTCTCAGATGTGAGTCTGGTTGTATGACAGTACAGATAACAGAAGGGGACAATTTTCTTTGTATGAAAACAATGAAAGCCCTTCCCCCCTTGAAAAGTTTTTCAGCTTTTTCCATTATCTTAATTGAAGATTGTCCCTCTCTGCAGTCTACCTGGGCATCTCCCTTCTTATCTGGTTGAACAGGGGGGGGATACTTTGTTTGTGAATATCTCTTAAACCATAAAGGTTTCAGAGATAAGACTTATATCATTCTTCATGTTTTTTTAATGCCTACAAAATAAAATAAAGTTAAAATGAAGTATTACTATCCCTTTAACTATAGAAGTAGAATAAGCTCCTCCCCATTTCTCAAAACATTATAGTTTTTGCGTTCGTAACATTTAAAGTTCCCCCCTCCCACCACGCCTTTCTCATACGTCAGCGCTCCAGCTGACAGAGGCAGATCTTGGTCCCTGGACCGGCAAAGGCTCTTCAGCAGAGCTGAAATCACAACATTTATGAAGAACCTAGTTGAAGAGCCCATTATACAGGCCACAGTGCCACTGCCCGCCAGTCGTGGGGCAGTAATGCGCAGTAGAGACTGCCCGCGCTGTGGCTGATACAGAGCTGGACACGGTGCGGGCAGTCTCTAATGTGCGTGACTGCGTCGTTACACATGTTTTAGCAAATTATTATATAGGATACTTCATTGGAACAGTCTACAAAGCATGCTTACAAACCGGGCACACTCTGTAGACAGAACAGAAAGCAGGGCACAGACCCTCTAAGAGTAGACCTGTATGACAAATTGATTCGTAATACCCACTTCGTATCCCAGCTACTCACCAGATATCAGCGATCAATAGCACATATCAAATATCATAACAGCCAGTACGTCACAGTATTTCCTTTATTTTCAGGTTTAAGAAATATATCCAACGCGTTTCGTGTTTAATATACACTTCATGCGTTTCTGTGACATTATATGGAGAACTGTTTGCCATTGACTCATCTCTCCCATAGAATGCATCAGAATAGCTGAAATCTGAACAATTAAGGCCCTCTTAATGTAAAAAAAAACAAAAAAACAAAAAACAAGTGGACTGAATTTCCCTTAAGGACCACAGCTCATTGAACGGGAGTGTGTGTGTATATATATATATATATATATATATATATGTATATATATATATATATATATATATATATATATATATATAATGTGATTCTCTGTGTGACTCACTGTGGTTTGAGATGTGATCACAATAGGACTCACGTATCCATCCTGCATTAGTAGTGGGGGTAGCAGTAGTAGTGGGTTCCTTAGTAGCAAGCATTAGTAATAGCATTAGTAGTGGTTCAGCAGCAATAGTAGTGGGTGCAGCAATAGTAGTAAGCTCTGATTTAGTAGTGGGGGCAGCACCAGTAGTGGGTACAGCAATATTAGTAGTGTTATTAAATGCTGCAATAGTAGAATGGGCAGCACTAGTAGTGGGTGCAGCAGTAGTAGTGGGCGCCACAGTAGTAACAGCCATATTAGTAAGTGCAGTATTAGTAGTTGTGGCAGCACTAGTAGTGGGTGCAGCAGCAGCAGTAGTGGGTGCAGCAGTAGTAGTGGGTGCCACAGTAGTAACAGTCGTATTAGTAAGTGCAGTATTAGTAGTTGTGGCAGCACTAGTAATGGGAGCAGCAGTAATAGTAGTAGTAGTAAGTGCTGCAGTAGTAGTGGGGGCAGCACTAGCAGTTGGTACACAGGAGTAGCAGTAGTATTAGTAAGTGCTGCATTAGTAGTGGGCACAGCACTAGTAGTGGGTGCAGCAGTAGTAGTAGGGTCAGCAATAGAAATAGGTAAAGTATTAGAAACGGGGCAGCAGTAGCAGTAGTAGGAACAGCAATAGTAGTGGGTGCAGTAGTAGTAGTATTAGCACATCCTGCATTAGTAGTCGGGGTAGCAGTAGTAGGGTGTTCAGCGGAAGTAGTGGTAGTATTAGTAAGTGCTGCATTAGTAGTGGTGGAAACACTAATAGTGGGTGCAACAGCAGCAGTAGTGGGTGCAACAGTAGCAGTGGTATTAGTAAGTGCTGCTTTAGTAGTGGGGGCAGCAGTAGTAGTAGGCACAAAAGTAGTAGAGGGGGCAGCAGTAGTAGTAGGTACAACAGTAGTAGTGGGGCAGCAGTAGTAGTAGGTACAACAGTAAGTAGTGGGGGTGTAGTAGGAGGGGAAGCAGTAGTAGTGGTTACAACAGTAGTAATGAGGGCAGCTGCAGTAGTAGAAGGTGCAGCAGCAATAGTAGTACTGTCTGTTTCATAAGAGAGAGAGAAAAAGAAACAGATCAGCAAAGATACAAAAAGAGACAGAAGGAAGATGTTATGTAGAAAGAGAGGGAAGAGATAGAAAGAAAAGAGAGAAAGAGAGTGATGCACAGGGATGAATGAGAGACAGGGATGAGGGAGAAAGAAGGATGAGGGGCAGTGACTAGGCTTGCCACCTTTTCCTCAAAAAAATACCGGCCTTGGCATTCCCTCCATAGACGTAACATTGGACAGAAGCCAATTTTTTACCGGCCTGCCAGTAAAATACCGGCTGGGTGGCAACCCTGGCAGTGACACTAGGAAACATAATCCATACCTGTTGATGCAGTTTGTGCTCCTGCAAAAATAAAGACACATAACAGTAATTTAGTAAATGTAGTAGTAGTAGTAGCGGGGGCAACAGTAGTTGTGGGTGCAGCAGTAGCTGTGGGCACACCAGTAGTAGTGGGTGCAGAAGCAGTAGTGGGTACTGCAATAGTAGTAGGTGCAGTAGTAGTAGGTCATCATTAGTAGTACAGGAAGCATTAATAGTAGTAGTGGGGGATCCGTAGTACTGGGTACTACAATAATAGTATGTGCAGTAGTAGTAGGTGCAGCAGTACTAGTGGAGGAAGCAGTAGTAGAAGTAGTGGGGGGGAGCATTAGTGATGGGAGCTGCAGCAGTAGTAGGAGGGGAAGCAATAATGTGGGCACACCAGTAGCAGTGGGTGCAGCAGTAGCAGTGGGTACTACAATAGTAGTAGGTGCAGCAGTAGTAGGTCAGCAATAGTAGTGCAAGAAGCATTAGAAGTAGTAGTGGGGGAGCAGTAGTCGTGGGTACTACAATAGTAGTAGGTGCAGCAATAGTAGTGGAGGAAGCAGTAGTGGTAGCATTAGTGATGAGGCCGCAGTAGTAGTAGGTAAAACAGTAGTAGTGGGGGGAGCAGTAGTAGTGGGGGTGCAGTAGTAGTGGGGGCAGCAGTAGTAGGGGTTAAAGCAGTAGTAATGGGGCAGCAGTAGTAGTAGGTACATCAGTAGTAATGGGGGCAGCAGCGGTAGTAGAAGGTGCAATAGCAATAGTAGTATTGTCTGTTTCAGACGAAAGAGAGAAAATGAGATGGATCTAGAGAGATACAAAGATACAGAAAGAGACAGAAGGAAGATGTTATGTAGAAAGAGAGGGAAGAGATAGAAATGAGAGAAAGAGAGTGATGCACAGGGATGAATGAGAGACAGGGATGAGGGAGAAAGAAGGATGAGGGGCAGTGACTAGGGTTGCCACCTTTTCCTCAAAAAAATACCGGCCTTGGCATTCCCTCCATAGACGTAACATTGGACAGAAGCCAATTTTTTACCGGCCTGCCGGTTAAATACCGGCTGGGTGGCAACCCTGGCAGTGACACTAGGAAACATAATCCATACCTGTTGATGCAGTTTGTGCTCCTGCAAAAATAAAGACACATAACAGTAATTTAGTAAATGTAATTTAGTAAGAATCTGTAGACATCACACATAACTCAGGGCAATATTCAGGAACTAAAAGTGAAGCAATTCTACAGTAAACCAACTCCACCATTAGGAAGATCCAGAAATTCCCATAGCTATTAAAGGAGCAGTAAACTTTTTTATGAAAAAATATATATTGTAGGGATTTTCCGATTGAGTAAAATAAGGGTACTCTCACTGCTGAGAGATTTATATTTCCAGAGTTATTACAGTTTAAACCCATGTTTTTTACATTAGCAGTGCCATCTAGTGGTCAAATTCAAATTAGATTTCCTGTTAGATTCTAATGGAGAGGAAAGTCAGAAAAGTCAGAGACATACAGTTCTCCATAGAATGTTATAGAAACTGCCTGTCACTTCCTGTCAGTTAGAACAATCAGGAAGTAAACGCACAGTAAAGTCACTTCCTGTCAGAGCTATCAGGAAGTAAACACAGTAAATTCACTTCCTGATTATTTAAACTGCTATCATTTTTTAATAAAACATCTGACAGCAGTGGGAGTGACCTTGTTTTATTCAGCAGGAAATACTCTGTAAAATATGTGTTTTCATAAAAAAGTTTACTGCTCCTTTAACTGGTTAGTTCAGTTGGTTTTCTTCAGAACTGCACCTGAGGAGCTATTAACTCAAAGAGCTGAGCAAAAAAACAAGAGGTCATCCATTAGAGAACAGACACTTCTGACTAAAGAAAAAGCTGGGATTTTTACAGAAAGGGCAGTAAAGTCATTGAATTATTGGCCTTGGAACGCTGTGTTTGTAGTTGCTTTAAAAAAAATGGCTGACTTTGTAGCTTAGAACAATATTGAGACTTCTGAGGTTCTGTTTTAGTGCCAATCATGAGCCATAAACACACCCATGTTGTTGAAAAGTGAGGACAGGAAGATATTTGGGAAAGGATGCTTTACATAACGGATGTGATTAGCACAATCTGCCACGTTTTTACTCATTATAGTCGCACGTTTGGTGCTAAGCCTATAATATTGGTCTGTAAAAACACATGAAGCAAAATAAGAAATAATGTGTAATGAGTTGTCTTCTTTAACACTTTGAGTGCCAGAGGGGTACGCAACGCATTGCAAAGCAATGCGTTGTGTACCCCTCTGGCACTCAAAGGGTTAAAATGTGTTACAAAATAAACAAATGAAAATGAATAATAATGTAAGTATGAAGCTGTGTAGTATTCGGAGGTAAGATTACTTGGCACGGTTCTGTGTGTGTCAATGTAGGACACTGGGTGTGTCTGAACGAGAGATATCCATTTAATTGTCTACGTTTATAGCAGCAATTAAGAGGTAATGAGACCATCCCACATAATTAAATCGGAGAAAAATGTACAAATGAATCGTGAAAGACAGAGAAAACAGCAAATCTGTAAAATAACAAAATGACAAGTAAGATGTAAGGGAGTTCTCTATGACAGGCAATAGGATACGAAGGAGATAACTTAACCCTTTAGGTGCCAGAGTGTTATGCGTAGCGTACCCCTCTGGCACTCAAAGGGTTAATAAATGTCTATTTGTCACCCAAGGTGCAGTTGCTGTGCTCCAAAATTGCTCTTATTTTATTTTATAAATATGGCCCGTAGTATTTTATTCACTTTTATGGGGCTGAATTCAGACACACAATGTTTATCTATCTATCTCATATCTATCTATCTATCTATCTATCTATCTATCTATCTATCTATCTATCTATATATCTCATATCTATCTATCTATCTATCTATCTATCTATCTATCTATCTCTCTATGTATCACATATCTGTCTATTTATCTATCTATCTATCTATCTCTCTATGTATCACATATCTGTCTATTTATCTATCTATCTATCTCATATCTATCTATCTATCTATCATCTATCTATCTATCTATCTCTCTCTCTCTATCACATATCTGTCTATCTATCTATCTATCTATCTATCTATCTATCTATCTATCTCATATCTATCTATCTATCTATCTGCATGTCTATCTATCGATCCATCTATCTCATATCTATCTATCTATCTATCTATCTATCTATCTATCTATCTATCTATCAATCTATCTATCTATCTATCTATCTATCTATCTATCTATATCTAATATCTCTCTGTCTCTCATATCTATCTCATATTGCTCTATCTATCTATCTATCTATCTATCTATCTATCTATCTATCTATCTCATATTGCTCTATCTATCTATCTATCTATCTATCTATCTATCTATCTATCTATCTCATATCTATCTATCTATCTATCTATCTATCTATCTATCTATCTATCTATGTCTAATATCTCTCTGTCTCTCATATCTATCTCATATTGCTCTATCTATCTATCTATCTATCTATCTATCTATCTATCTATCTATCTATCTCATATCTATCTCATATTGCTCTATCTATCTATCTATCTATCTATCTACAATTTGGAGGTGGTCGACACTTGCCTTTTTCATTGTTTGCACCTCGGTGCCCATCAGTGTTGCAGATACAGTAAAAGAATGGATTGGCACTCAACAGTTTTTTCTAAAAATTTTTACTCGGTGTTAAGACAATGTTTCAACTCCTACCTTGAGCCTTTATCAAGTCTTGGTAAGTTTGGACTAGGAGCCGAAACTTTGACAACACTGAGTAAAAATCTTTTAGAAAAAACGGTTGCATGCCAGTCGATTCTTCTAGTGTGTGTGTGTGTGTATATATATATATATATATATATATATATATATATATATATATATATATATATGCATTATATATACACACACAAACAGAGAGGTGAGCAAAGCATTGTGAAGAAGTGCACTGCATACCACTCTGCTCTGTTAAAAGTGAATGTGTCAATTGAAACAGCAAATAGAGACAGGAAAGTAGAGTTTTAATTATTGTATTTTTCTTCTTTTAATTTATGTTTTTTTTTTCTTTACCGCAGTCAAAATTATGCATTTTGGAGGAGATGCCAAGATCAGGATCACACCCACCGTGCACCAATCAGAAGAGCCCATGGAGATAGATTTTATCTGGAACATCACAGAATCTACCCACCAAAGCCATCAGTTTTACCTAAGGTTACTGCACTCTGATAGGCTGATGCACTAAGAAGACCATGTGGGAAGATTCATTAACCCCTTAAGGACCAGGAAAATCTGAGGTTGGTTTCACTTAAGGACCGGAGCAATTCTGACCTTTTTGACTATGTCTTTGTTCAACAGTGTTTTCCCTCTAAGTACTTTATTTTACCCATGAAAATTATATACTGTTTTTTTACACACAAATAGGGCTTTCTTTTGATACCCCACATATATGGATAGCCCACCATTTATTTTAGTAAAATTAAAGAAAACTGTAAAAAAAAAAAGTAAAAAAACACCATTTTTTTTTGTCTTGGGATCATTTGGGCCCAATGGGTTACATTTTATGGACACTGACTGGTCAGTCATACCTACAAAATGGGCAGTTTTGAGTGGGTACTGTTCCTCCGGGTGAAAAACCTCATGTCCCTTTTTCCCTCCGTATTTTCCCACTTTTTTATTGATGACATTTGGCGGTGTATATAAATGTATTACATGGCTCTACAACAAACACACTTCCTTTTTTGGTTATTGACATGATTTTTTATTTAAATAACATTTTTGTTAAAAAAAAAAAAAAAAAAGTTCATTTTAGCAGGTAAATAACCAAATTTTCTTTCAATGTATTGGGAGAAATTTATTAATGGGTAAAAGACACCTTCTTGCCATATCCTATATAATAATTCGCTAAATGGTGTGTAACGCCGCGTCATGCGCAGTAGACTCTGCTGCGCATGCTGCAGTCATGTGCAGTAGAGACTGCCCTCTCCGCAGCTGATGCACAGCGGGGCGCTCCAAAGGAGCGTACCGCTCTGTATCAGTCGCGGTGCGGGCAGTCTCTACTGAGCATGAGTGCACCGCGACCGGCTGGCTGTGGCACTGTGGCCCGTCTAACGGGCTCTTCAACTAGTGCACTAATAATTAGATATGCAAGGGGAGAGGGAAATGCAGTGATTACAGACATGATGTTGGCTTAAAGCTGTAGACAATTTTGTGGAGAGGAGAGAGAATGGTTTCTCAGATTTCAGCACTAAGGACAGCAACAGAGGGTTGAGCAACACATTGAATTGGAATTGCCTGCCCACCCCTCTTTTTTACTCAAAGGGTTAGTAGCTTCCGTCCTGGCGATGACATTAAAGGGATAGTAATACTTAATTATTACTAATCCATATATTAAAGTAATATTAAGAATAAATGTATTGCCCCTAGTGTCATCTCTCAAACCTTTATGGTTTGAGAGATGATCACTCCTAAAGTTGCCCTCTCCCTCGCCCTTCCCCGAAGTCAGCGTTCTAGCTGGCTGCAGGGAAGCCTGTCGTATGCCTTTCAGGCGGCTCTGCAGCACACCCGCGATCACGTTAATAAAAAAAAAAACTTTCACTGAAATGGTCTTCTACGTGTGGTTGGTTTGCAAGCACACGTAGAAGACCATTTTAGTGAATTTTTTTTTTTTTATTAATGCGATCGTGGCTCTGCTGCAGAGCTGCCTGATGATTGTAAGGCCAGATTTCCCTTCAATCAGCTAGAATGCTGACTTTGGGGAAGGGGGAGGATGATGGCAACTTTAGGAGTGATCATCTCTCAAACCATAAAGGTCTGAGAGATAACTCTGGGGGCATAAAATACATAGAGGGGTAGAAAATACTAGTTGAAGAGCCCGTGTACACGGGCCACAGTGCCAGGCAGCAATGGTCGCGGTGCAGTCATGCACAGTAGAGACTGCCCACGCCGCGGCTGATAGCTGACTGTACTCTCTGAATTCAAACCGTAGTCCCCTCGGTCTGAGTTTGGAGGGCCCCGCTCCATTATCAGCCGCCGCACAGGCAGTCTGTTCTGAGCATGACTGCATCACGCTCAGCTGTCTATACTGAGCATGACAGCTTCTGACAAACATACATTAGCAAATTATTATATAGGATGACTAGCAGTTTGGGACGGCGTTGCCCGTCATGTTATGCAGGAAATGTTTCTTTTTTTTTAAATAAATGTTATGATAGTGAATTATAGCGTAGGGTGTACGTGTCAGAAAGGTACACACAGTGATAGACAGAGACACATGCAACACACACACATACACACACATGCACTGACAACACAAACAGTGACACACAGCTGCAAATCAGAACATAAATACATACAGTGTGAGCAGTGTAAGTAACATACCTCCCAACATTTCATATGGCCAAAGAGGGACACTTGTGTTTTCGGTGGTGTTACTGGGGGCGTGGCTGGTGGTGTATTTTAGAGAATTTTTAACCCTTTGAGTGCCAGGGGGTAAGCAATGCATTGCATCTCCTCTGGCACTGAAATGGTTAAGTTACTCTTTCTGTAAGTGAATGATTTAGAAGAAGATGAAAGTATTTTTTTTACACAGACTAATTTAACAGATATATACAGAAGTTTATTCCCACATTACTGTGGGTTTTATTGATGTGGAGCAATCTGATACACTGGTATATACACCACACAATGTGATCTCCTAAATAGAGGAGCAGAGGGATTTGGGTGTCAAACAGGGACTGTCCCTCCTATACTGTATAGTGCCAGTCCTTATACACAGACACATGCAGACTGTATACTATACAGCAGAGGTTCTCAGCCCATGCCCTCAGTGGCCACTAACAGGCCAGGACTTAGGAATTTCACTGCTAGAACACAAGTGTGTTGATCAGAGGCTCAGTCATATTGATTAACTCACCTGTGCTCTTAAAAGGAAATTCTAAAATCCTGGCCTGTTAATAGCCACTGAGGGCACAAATTGAGAACCACTGCTATACAGTGCCAGACCATTGTAGAGAATTTTTAACCCTTTGAGTGCCAGGGGGTAAGCAATGCATTGCATCTCCTCTGGCACTGAAATGGTTAAGTTACTCTTTCTGTAAGTGAATGATTTAGAAGAAGATGAAAGTATTTTTTACACAGACTAATTTAACAGATATATACAGAAGTTTATACCCACATTACCGTGGGTTTTACTGATGTGGAGCAATCTGATACACTTGTACATTAGGCTGACCAGACCTCACCTTTAACCAGTGACACATATGAAAAATGCATACTGCAGGGCTGCTTTGATTTTGGTGCACTCCTGAAATATGCTTATTTCCTATGTGTCCCCGGTTAAAGGTGAGGTCTGGTCAGCCTACTGTATATACACCACACCGTGTGATCTCCTAAATAGAGGAGCAGAGGGATTTGGGTGTCAAACAGGGACTGTCCCTCCTATACTGTATAGTGCCAGTCCTTATACACAGACTGTATACTATACAATGCCAGACCATATATAAATAGTTTGTCATACATGCTATACAGTGAGCTATGTACAGCATGGAGATGATTGCAGGAACTGGCACCTCTACTTACAGACAGACTGACAAACAACCTGCTCTCTTTCTCTCTCTTTGTGCAATATATAAATACAGTCACATCCATGTCTCTGCCATTTACCAGCTCAGCTGAAGCCTTGCTCTGCACTGCCTGATCACCTCTCTGCCGTTGTTTCCACTTTCTCAGCAAGCCAGTATCCTCCTGCTGATTGTTTAGAAATCAGCTCACTTGTAGTAATTAGCAGAGCTGTGTAGGCTCAAAGACAGGGAATGAAGAAGCTGCATAATACAGATTGGACCATGGCCTTCCAGCTGTAGCTTGAACATTGTTCCCATCATCCTCAGCGTGCGTGTGTGTATATGTGTGTATGTGTCTGCTAGTGTGTGTGTGTGGGAGGGCATGTGCATGTGTCTGTGGTGTAGGAGTGTGTGGCAGCCATTTTTTTTTTCAGCCTTAGATAGTGGTGGGCGGGCTGGATAGTGGGGGCAGGCCAAAAATCACACTCCCACAGAATCACCCAATGGCAGCAGTAATCCTTTTTACTGCCGCCCCTGGGTGTGTTTTGCCAGGCACAAAGTCTTCTTTTATATATATAGATGAAACAAATGTAACAAAAGCACTTTTTTAACTTTGGCCTTAAAAATCTTTTACACATCTACAAACGCTAAAAAAAAAAACCTGCTAAATAGATTATAATATTTGTCTTGATTTTAGAAATACCCAATGTTGACATGTTTTTCTAATGTTTTTGTCAAGTTATATGGCAATAATTAAAAGTAGCAAAAATTGAGGTGCCCCAAAACTTTGGACCGCTAGTGTACACTCAAGTTGACTAATCTTGCATCATAACTAAAATTATTCCATTCCACATTCTTCTTTCATTCCTTTACTCCATTGCTTATCAAAGTACTATTTCCATTGCCAGTAATGCTTTAACCATTTGAGTGCTAAAGGGTGATCCAACTCATTGCTTCCTGGATTGCATCGATGGATTTCTTATTTTATGGTCTACAATATTACTTTTTATATGATTAAGACATTACTATCCCTTCAACAGCTTTTTCATGAAAACATGTATATTGCAGGAGTAAAACAAAAGTCCCTCCTATGCCTGAGAGATGTGTTTTTCTAGAGTTATTACAGTTTAAACTATTCATTTTTCCTATATTAACATTGCCTTCTAGCGGTCAGATTTCAATTAGTTATTCTGTTGCATTCTATGGGAGAGAGGGGTCAATGACAACAGTTCTCCACAGAATGTGACAGAAAATGCTGAGTCACTTCCTGTCAGTTTGAACCTTCAGGAAGTAATGATGCTTTTACTCTCATTCAATATGAACTCTTATAACATCTGAATAACTGACAGCAGTGGAAGTACTCTTGTTTTACTCAGCAGGGAAAATATAACATATAGGTTTTTATTAGTGTTGAGCGAGCACCACGATGCTCGGGTGCTCGGGTGCTCTGACCGAGCACCCCCTGAGGCTCGAGTGCTCGGCCGAGCACCCGAGCCCCATTGGAATGAATGGGGCGACACCAGGCACCCCCTGCTCTGATGAGGGGAGGGTGCCTGGTCAATGCCCCCTTCATCTCCGCTATGCCCCCTTCATCTCCGAATGCCCCCTTCAGCTCCGCAATGTCCCCCTTCAGCTCCGCTATGCCCCTCTTCCACAATGTGCCCCTTCATCTCCGCTATGCCCCTCTTCCACAATGTGCCCCTTCATCTCCGCTATGCCCCTCTTCCACAATGTCCCCCTTCATCTCCTCTATGCCATAGAGGAGATGAAGGGGGACATTGTGGAAGAGGGGCATAGCGGAGATGAAGGGGCACATTGTGGAAGAGGGGCATAGCGGAGATGAAGGGGCACATTGTGGAAGACGGGCATAGCGGAGATGAAGGGGGACATTGTGGAAGAGGGGCATAGAGTCTATGCCCCTCTTCCACAATGTCCCCCTTCATCTCCGCAATGCCCCCTTCATCTCCGCAATGCCCCCGTACCTCCAGTCCCTGGTGGTCCAGCGGAGCTTCTTCGGATCTGTGCCTCTTCCGGCACAGATCCCCGCCACCCGAACATGTCGGGCGAGCACATGGCGGTACTCGACGAGTACCGCCATGTGCCGAGCAGAGCGATGCTCGAGCCGATCCGAGCATCGGCCGAGCACGCTCGCTCATCACTAGTTTTTATTTAAAAAAATGATTTTACTACTATAAATGGAACTTTTAATCTTTAAATGCTAGATCGGTTTGCAGAGGATTGGCCAATAGATTTATATGTACACATTCACAAAAAACTGTTCTAAGATACAAAGCCATATCCAGAAAGAACCCTCTAGCATTCAAGGGGTTAAAATTAAATCAATGGGAATTTTGGATATTTGAATGTTTCCCTTATAGTGCAGATGGGCTGCTCCACAATTGCGTTATTTTGCTTTAATATATAAGTGCTGTGTGCTCTCATTTTATTCCTGTTGAGCTCCCATCTAGGTGTACAGGGAGCCTTATGTATAGAGGGACTTTAAAGTTGACACCTATGGTGCAGTAGGTTGAATAAATCCCATAGATTCTAAACACAGACTTTGTTTCGATGTTATGATTGCATACCTCCCAAGTGTCCCTCTTTAGGAGGGACAGTCCCTCTTTTAGACCCAAATCCCTCTGTTCCTCTTTCCCACCCTCATGCCCCTCTTTTCAGGAGATCAGATTGTGTGGTGTGTGTAATAGGTGTATCATATTGCTGTACAGCAATAAAACTCACATTACTGCTAGTTTAAACATCAGTATATGTTATTATAAATTAATTTGTATAAATAAAATATTTATAAGTCATTTGTTAGGTTACAGAAAGAGGTATAAATAGGTCATGAAATAGTCTAAACATTCTTGGTAATGTCTCACCCACCAGCCACGCCCCCAACAACACCCCCTAAAACACGTGTCCCTCTTTGGCAATTTGAAATGTTGGGAGGTATGTGATTGAATACTAATTTCTAAACGTACCTGTTTCCTGCAGTAACAGAAGTAAGAAGCAGAGAACATGTATTAGATTCATAGCTGGTCTTCTCATGGCTTGTAATATCCTCTCCTGCTCTGTCCTGTCCTTTCCAAAACCTTTAGAAGACAACCTTGCTACTTTAGATTTGGATTTTATACAACCTCTATCATTTATAATCTGTCAGTTGTAGATCTGGGCAATCCCTGAACTACCTTGCAATATCTGTGCAGATTCATCTACACTATACATATTGATTAAAACATTTTAGATACCTGCATATGATATGAGCCCCACATACTATTTATTATTGAGCCATTCTGAATATGACTAGCAGTATGGAATGTGTGCTGACAGCTCATTACTGTATTGGCACAGTTTATCAATATGAAATGTTTCCTCGTGTCAGTGACACACTTCAAGAATATGTGGACATAGATATTGTGCCTAAATTGCCTTTCCTTCCCCCAAAAAAGATAATCATACAGGCAGAGAGAGATAGAAATGATTGTATAGAGAAACATACAGACAAAGATGGATATATATATATATATATATATATATATATATACATATGGGTTAGCCATGGTAGTCCAGTGGTGTTGTGGTCAAATGAATGCGGATTCCAATGTGTAATAATATCTTTTTATTGGACTAACATTGAATTTTATGAGGAGAAGCTTTAGTCTTGCTCTAAATTCTATATTCAGATACACCAAGAGGTGTCAGTTGGTTATGAAAGAACCTAAATATTCCTGATAATACCCCTCCCACCAGCCACACCCTCAGCAACATCACCTAAAACAAAAGTGTCCCTCGTTGGTCATTTGAAATGTAGGGAGGTTTGCCCTTGTATATAAATCAGTGGGGTCTTGACTTGTGTAGTAATTGGCGAGAGATAGTTGTCTGTTTCCCTCATTTATGTAGTCCTGAGTGTTCATGATCACCACTGCTCCTCCTTTATCTTTCGGTTTAATGTGATTTTGTGGCTGGTGTTCAGCTCACTTATTACATGCCTCTCTAGTGGTGATAGGTTGTATCTTGTTTTTTGTTGTTTTGTTATGTAGGATACAGTTCTAAAGTGGAAACTTTCTATGTCGTTATCCAGTTTGGAGTTACGTCCTGTAGGAGGAGTAAAGTGTTTGTTCTTTAATTGGGGGTTGAAATCCAAAATCACTGTGGTGTTATCCTTGTTGTGAAAATATACTTTTAGCTGTAGTCTCCTGAAAAATTCCTCCAGATCAGGAAATCATGTCAACACATTTGTATAAACAACACTGCACAATACAACAAGACATACAACATTAACCCCTTAACGACCGACCATGCAGGAGCGTTACGGTCACTAAAGGACCACGGCGATTCGGATACTAGACTCCCTGAACAGCGTGCAGCCGCAGGGGGGGCCCAGAATTCCATGACAGTCATAGTACGTCATGGGTCATTAACCCCTTCGTGTCCTGTGACGTAACCGGACCGTCACGCTGGTCTGGCACTTAAGGACCAGTGACGGTCCTGGTACGTCACGTACTTTTACTCACCGCGCTCCTGCAGGAGAGCGGTGAGTAATACCGTGGACTGAAGTTGATCGCTCCAAGACCGGAGCGATCTCTTTCAGTCCTCCTTTCGATGTGCCGCCCCACGTGATCAGTCACGTGGGATGGCACGTCAAACTCGTCTATCTGGTCCTTAAAGGAGCAGACACCGCGGGATCGTCGGACCTTAAGGGGTTAAGGGTATAACAACCCATTACGTGCTATGACCGTCAAGAGTCGTGAAGGGGTTAAAGGATCATATTCATGTACATCAGCTAATGTTGTATAAATGATACAATGCGTTGAATGTGAATTTGGATGTTACGCTGGTGAAACAGGTCTACCACTCAACCAATAGATGAATACACACAGACAATCTATTTAGAAATACCACAAAACTAAGAACTATACTCCAGTTTGTTATCATTTTACCCAAGGTAACCACTCCATCCATACCCCTAAAATCAAAATACTGAGAGGTAACTTCATGAATACACAGGAGAGAAAGACATTTGATATCAAGATGATGAGTTGCTTCAACACCAAACACACTGGACTGAAAAAAGTCTTGGGATCTTTATCACATTACCAAAATTTTATATATTAATTCCAGGGCTTAAAAGTTGAAGTCCTTTGCTACTAGCCAGACCTGAAAATTTACTCACCACTGTAAGCCATAGTATACCCACCAGGGCTGAATTTCTACTCTCCAGGGCTAAATTTTCACTCGCCATTGGCTAGTGGGGAGTGGAAATTTTGAGCCCTGTTAATTCCAACCATTTGTTCAGTTCTGATACATGTTTTACTCAGTGGCGTAACTATAGGGGTCGCGTGGGTCACACCTGCGACCAGGCCGTCAATCCAGGGGCCCGGCCGCCCCCTGCGACCCCTCCGCCTGGCACCTGCAATCTCCCTCCGGTGTTCTAGTAATGCAGAGCGCTGGGAGATTACATCATCTCCCAGCACACTGCATTACTAAGAGGACCGGGCGGGAGCTCCAGGGAGGTAGGAGATGAGGGGCATTGTGGAGATTGAGGGGCATTGTAGAGGGGGTCAGTGTGGTCGAGGGGGGCCAGTGTGGTGGTGGGGGGGGCCCGTGGCACTTCTTGCACCAGGACCCGGATGCTTCTAGTTACGCCTCTGGTTTTACTCATCTCTCACTATATTTATTTACTTGTATCTGTGCTCTGTGATTATTCTCTTTCCCCCTATCCCCCGTGCTGCCAGCTACCCCCCTCACATTCCTATTCACCGTCTATCAGCTCCTTACCTCCCTTTTCATTCTAGCTTCTCTTTGTTTGTTTTTTATTGTTGTTTATTTTCCATCTCTTATTTCCAGTTTGCTTTATTTCTCCTATTTTCAGTATGCTTCTGACTTGATAAAGGGAGTTTATCGCTCAAAAGCTTGTCCCCATAAAATTCAATGATAATCCAATAAAAAGGTGTTATTACATACTGGAATATTCATTCATTTGACCTATATATATATATATATATATATATATATATATATATATATATATACCAGTGTAAATGCCAGTGTACACGGGCCAAGGTCCGGGTAATGTTAACCCTTTGAGTGCCAGAGGGGTATGCAACGCAGTCTTGCGTCACCTCACTCACGCGATGCAATCAAGTGCAATAGAGACTGCCCGAATGCAGGCACTCTCTACTGAGCATGACTGCATCGTGACAAACATCCTAGCGAATTATTATATAGGATATTTCATATGAAACAACTTATTTATTTATTTATTTTTAACTCTTTTAACCCTCCGAATGCCAAGGGATGTCCACCATATTACCTCTTGATACACTTGTCACCTCTGTGACATTCAGTTGTTATTAAAATGTCGTTTAGTCACCGCCTTGGTAATTCTGATTTCACCCTCTTGGCGCCTATCCAGTAATATCAGGAAATCCTGACAAATTAACTGCACCATCACATTAATTTGATTTTAATGTCATGTTTCAGTTGGTTAGTGATTATGTATCAATGTGCACAGAGCAGGCTGCGTACTTGTATTCAGGGCATCCAGATCTGAATTTGGAATGATACAGTCTGCATCATGAGTATAATGGCTGCACGGTATCTCTGCAATTGATTAAAGCCGCTCTGTCATCCAAATATATATTTAGTTTATTTTAAAGAGAATGAATTGCTGCCTATATGTTATAGTAGCCCCTAATTGTATTATAAACATTTTTTTTTGGAGAAATTAACCTTTATTTGTTAGTGTATAATTTATTGACTTGCCAGATCAATTATTCCTCTGCCTTGTGGATATTCCAGTCAGCAAAATCCCTGTGCTTAATTAGCATTCAAAGACACAAGTACGCGAATACGGGGAAAATGGCTAAAGCAGTTTTTCCACAAATTAGGCATAAATTAAGAGAACCTTGCTGGTACTACATATAGTTAAAAGCAGTTTCTATAACCACCAGCATTCTACAACTATACCCCTATCTTCCTTTTTTGGATATTAATTGGAAGTCATACATAAGTATCGCCGTTTGTTGCATTTTAGTGGGGAGACACACATACCAACTTTGAATTGTGGGGCATCTTGTTGGATATGAATATTGTGGAGGAACATCACCAGTGTGTGTTAGGCCACATACACTGACTGACACCCCCCGACCTTGTTCCCTTGCCCAGGCAGAGCCCATGGCGAATTGCTGGCTAGCAGTAGGCAAGGGAAAAAGGCTGGAGGAGGTCAGACAGTGTACATGACGATTTGAGACTACCAGTGGGCAAGGAACATGTCTGGGGGCCAGTCAGTGTACATGGGGATGTATGGTTACCAGTGGTTAAGGGAACAAGGATGGGGAAAGTGGTAGCCACAAATTCCCATACATTCTGCCTAATCCCCAGCCTTGTTCCCTTGGGAGGGCACAACATGTATCATATATGATACAGAGCTAAGGGGATACCTGTGTAGTGCTTGGTTTACCCTTTTAACCCTTTGACTGCCACAGGGGTGAGTAATGCACATCCCTATTTCACTCAAAGGGATAAGGGAGTGATGCTGTCCGTGGTGAAAGCATTTTCTCAACTGAGAGTGGGGCAGCAGAGAGAGAATGCTTTCAGACTTCAGGAATGTCTTACTGCTGGTGATGTGTGAGGGAAGACATCCCTTTCACATCAACAGCCGTTCACAACCCTCCCTGCTTGTGATTGATTGAGGGCTGTTACTGCATAGGAAAGTACAGGGAGATCACTACTTCACCAGCCTCAGGTAAGCAAAGTTGAGATTGTGAACTCAGGCAGCAGAGACAGGTATCAAAGTTTAGAGAATGTGGTGAAGTGCCACATTAACATATCAACACACCCTCATGAATATGATAATGGCTCATTGTCCTGCCTTTCCATATGGAAATAAGTCATTCATTATGCCTCATTTCGATATGGAAATAGGCCATTGTTGATGTGATAAGTGAACATTTGTAAACCTGTCGGATGAATGTCATCGTGGGCAGATTATTGTCGGACTGATGGGGATGTGATGTCGAAAACACTTTGGTGAATACTGTCCATGTGCCTTCGACATTGCTCCAACAGGACATCGACATTTTCATCCCCCTTGGAACTTCATTGAATCGAGGCCATTGAATATAAGTTTATGTTTATATAGCATCTTGAAGCTCCACCCCCTCTGGTGAATTTAAGGGAAACTGTTACTTTGTAACAAATACAAGATTTTGAAAGAACTTTAGGAGAGAATATCTCTCAAACCATAAAAGTTTGAGAGATGACACTGGGGGCAATACATTTATTTTTAATATGACTTTAATATGGGGATTAGTAATACTTACGTATTACTGTCCCTTTAAAGGGATAGTAATGTTTCATCCAACAAGCAGCTCTGATTAATCTTCATAGTATTTGACTATGTGAGTTGTAGTTCCACAGTAATTAAATGGTAAAATATATCCCTCCCACCTCTTTTAGCCTCCTCCCCTCAGAATCTAGCATTCAAAGGGTTAAAAATCACATTTGAATCAGCTGAGGGATTACCTGCCCCAGTGATGCAGTTAGTTGGATCCAGAATTGCTCTCCATTTGTGCATAAGGCAGGTTCTCTTCACAAGGGTCCAAAATCCAGCACAAAGGAATCCCCCCAAAACCTCCACATTATACCTAATGACATAATTTATATTTTCCTTTTTATTTATAACATAAATGTATCATGTCATATGTTGTTATATAAATACATTTGGGAAGGATCCCAGTAACAGTTAAAAAAAAAGCATTTACTATATAAATATCAATATAAATATGTAAGGCAGACAATCATAAATACAATTACATATAAGTACTACAGTAAAAATCACACTACATATAGGTATATCTAGGAATCTTCTTATGCCAAGACTAGGTAGAAGTCTTTCATACAGCTAAACAAAATGGAAAAACCTCACTCATCGAGACAGCGAGGTCAGGATAAAAACAGCTTTTATTTCAACATCGAATACAGATGTCACACAAAAATATGGATCCATGTTTTTGTGTGTTATCCATATTCGATGGTGAAATAATAGTTGTTTTTATCCTGACCTCCCTGTCTTGATGAGTGTGGTTTTTGTTTTGCATATCTTCAAGGATTGGGATCCTTTAAAGGGATAGTAATGTTTCAAAATGAAAGCAGCTCCAATTAATCATAGTATTTGGGCCATGGAGAGTGTTATTACAATACTGTCAGAGTTGTAGTACAAGAGTAATTGAATGATAAAGTATCCCCCTCCCACCCCTTCTACCTAGTGTAAGCCACCTCCCCTCAGATATGGAATCTGGACCACAGACAAGACAGCTCACAGCAAGGGACAATCTTCTTACTGTGAGAACAATGAAAGCCCTTCCTGCTTGACATGTTTTTCTGATTTCTCCCTTATACTAATTGATTATTGTCCTTCTCTGCAAGGCCTCTGGACACCACCTTTCTGTTCTGAGGGGAGCAGTGTTACATCAGTAATAGGGGCAGGAGTGGGATACTTTATCATTCAATTACTCTTGTACTACAACTCGGACAGTACTGAAATACAACTCTCCATGGCCCACAGACTATAAAGATTAATTGGAGCTCCTTTTATTTTGAAACATTACTATCCCTTTAAATAAAGCTTTTAGGAGATTTCTAGCATTCAAAAGCTTAAAAGCTTTATTTAAAACAATGAGAATCTTGATTTCTCCTATACACTGCAGTTGGATTACCCCATATTTGTCCCCTCTTTTGCACGTGGCATGAGATTTCAATATTTGAGGGTTATTGAGGTACCCATACCCCCTCAATGGATTAAATTATTAATTTATAAATGTCTTCATGATTCAAATCCCCACGGCCCCTTCCTGCTTTGAATCTCGGAGGGCCCCCTGCATTGAATCCACCAGATCTCTCTATATAGTAACCCTTAGAGCCGGGCAAAAAGGCTAGGCGGAGAGGGACATGACTGGGGCTAGACAGTGTAGAGCCTTTACTGGGGGGTGACGTAGGAAGGGGTGGGGGGAGTAACAGAGGGGATATATGCTGACCTGGCTTCCGCTTCCTCCTCTTGGCCCTGCAGCACGGAAAGATTTTCCCTCCCTCCCTACCTGTTTTGCTTGTTTGTCGCTGGGGGGGTTGGTTTTTCTCGTTGTCCTCCTTGTGACTGTCACAGCATGTGGTGGAGGGGGGGATCCTTGGCACTTTAAAAGTTGGTTGGGGGCGCCTGGCTTCTAAAGAGCATGGGGTCCCTGGGAAGTTGACAGACAAGTGATTATGGAAACCCACTGAGCTGGTAAGGAGAGGCGGCTAGTGTGAATATGTCCAAGGTGGGACTGGTGGCGGTGCTAAGGACCTACCCTTCTATTCAGTGGTTATGGTATTGTTAATATGTTGTAAATTGAGTATTTGATGTTAAACTATGTCAGTTTGTTAAAGGAATAAATAAGCTGTGGCCTATTTTATCCAAAGTCACACTTGTGGTGTGTTCTTTTCTTTGGGGGTAAAAGGGTGGGAGAGAGAAAAGTGGTTCCCGGAAGTTGGCTTTGCCTCAGTCAAGTCATTCCTCCCACTTTCACCACTGAGGTGTCCTGCTGGGCGTGGAGATGAAGGATACTCAGGGGAAATAAGATCCAGTTATAACCGCGCTGCCTCTGGGTGTAGTGAAGATCACACACTGAAACAATAAAATTCAATAATAAATATCTATACACTGATAATGATTACTCTGCTCTGTGTAATGGTACTGAGTATCTATACACTGATAATGATTACTCTGCTCTGTGTAATGGTACTGAGTATCTATACACTGATAATGATCACACTACACTGTATAATGGTACTGAGTATCTATACACTGATAATGATTACTCTGCTCTGTGTAATGGTACTGAGTATCTACACCCTGATAATGATCATACCACTCTGTATAATGGTACTGAGTATCTATACACTGATAATGATCACACTGCTCTGTATAATGGTACTGAGTATCTACACACTGATAATGATCACACCGCTCTGTATAATGGTACTGAGTATCTATATACTGATAATGATCACACTGCACTGTATAATGGTACTGAGTATCTACACACTGATAATGATCACACCGCTCTGTATAATGGTACTGAGTATCTATACACTGATAATGATCACACTGCACTGTATAATGGTACTGAGTATCAATACACTGATAATGATCATACCGCACTGTATAATGGTACTGAGTATCTACACACTGATAATGATCACACTGCTCTGTATAATGGTACTGAGTATCTACACACTGATAATGATCACACTGCTCTGTATAATGGTACTGAGTATCTACACACTGATAATGATCACACTGCTCTGTATAATGGTACTGAGTATCTATACACTGATAATGATCACACTGCACTGTATAATGGTACTGAGTATCTACACACTGATAATGATCACACTGCTCTGTATAATGGTACTGAGTATCTACACACTGATAATGATCACACCGCACTGTATAATGGTACTGAGTATCTACACACTGATAATGATAACACTGCTCTGTATAATGATGAGTATCCATACACTGATAATGATCACACTGTTCTGTATAATGGTACTGAGTATCAATACACTGATAATGATCATACCGCTCTGTATAATGGTACTGAGTATCTATACACTGATAATGATCACACCGCACTGTATAATGGTACTGAGTATCTACACACTGATAATGATCACACTGCTCTGTATAATGGTACTGAGTATCTACACACTGATAATGATCACACCGCACTGTATAATGGTACTGAGTATCTACACACTGATAATGATAACACTGCTCTGTATAATGATGAGTATCCATACACTGATAATGATCACACTGTTCTGTATAATGGTACTGAGTATCTATACACTGATAATGATCACACTGCTTTATATAATGTAACTCAGTATCTATACACTGATAATGATCACACCGCACTGTATAATGGTACTGAGTATCTATACACTGATAATGATCACACAGTACTGTATATTGGTACATAGTATATATACACTGATAATGATCACACAGTACTGTATATTGGTAATGAGTATCTAAACACTGCTAATGATTACACTGCACTGTATAATGGTACTGAGTATCTACCCACTTATAATGATTTTATTGCACTGTATAATGGTACTGAGTATCTATACACTAATAATGATCACACTGTACTGTATAATGGAACTGAGTATCTATACACTGATAATGATCACACCACTCTGTATAATGGTACTGAGTATCTATACACAGATAATGTTTACACTGCTCTGTATAATGGTACTGAGTATCTATACACAGATAATGATCACACCGCTCTGTATAATGGTACTGAGTATCTACACACTGATAATGATCACACTGCTCTGTATAATGGTACTGAGTATCTACACACTGATAATGATCACACCGCACTGTATAATGGTACTGAGTAGTGATGAGCGAGCACCCCAATGCTCGGGTGTTCGGGTGCTCTGACCGAGCACCCCCTGAGGCTCGAGTGCTCGGCCGAGCACCCGAGCCCCATTGAAGTCAATGGGAGGACTCGAGCATTACACCAGGCACCCCCTGCTCTGATGA
Organism: Rhinophrynus dorsalis; assembly: GCA_037306005.1. Taxonomy (NCBI): domain Eukaryota; kingdom Metazoa; phylum Chordata; class Amphibia; order Anura; family Rhinophrynidae; genus Rhinophrynus; species Rhinophrynus dorsalis. Next base: position 169,145,461 of record CM074726.1, on the reverse strand, counting down.
GGGGAGGGTGCCTGGTCCATAGGAAAAGGGCAGAAAAAGATGGAAACACTACAGAAATGGTTCAGGGACAGCATAGGGAGGATGTCTGGATGCATCTTGGACTCCAACATCGCTGCTGGGAACGATCTTTCGCCCGTAGTACGCCATTTTTACAGACTGACCATAAAACACACAAAAAGGAAAATAAAAACGACTTTAGGCGAAAAATTGTTACCAAACAATATTTGCTGTATATTTACTTGTATATCATCTGCAAATTCTCCCAAAAATGTCCTTGATTTTCAGAACTGAGGCCATGATTAAGAGGGAAACGTGCGCAGAGGCAAATTCTCCCAAAAATTTCCTTGATTTTCAGAACTGAGGCCATGATTAAGAGGGAAACGTGCACAGAGGCAAATTCTCCCAAAAATTTCCTTGATTTTCAGAACTGAGGCCATGATTAAGAGGGAAACGTGCACAGAGGCAAATTCTCCCAAAAATTTCCTTGATTTTCAGAACTGAGGCCATGATTAGTGGAAGGCTGGGCCTGAATTTGTGGGAGGGGCTGCAAGCCATAAATACCGTCCGCAGCCTCTCCCACGGGACGCATCATCAATGCGCTCTACGTCACGAGCGATTACGCGCCAATTCGAATCGCATTCCCGTATCCAAACCTAATCTCAGAGCTCAAGCATCTACCGATAACTTGGTACATCAGGTCGCTCATTTAACCACATCCCGAGCCACTCCGTTATTACAGCAGACATCCAGCTTCTATTTAAAATCGTCCATCTCGCCTGCAACTCGACCACAGCAAGTACTCCCCTTTACTACAAGTTATCTTTCTCCTGGCCATCCACCCACTTCCCTCCCCCATACATGTCTTCCCCGGCAGCTGTTTAGATAGCCGTCGCATCCTAACCAGCGGGCTATATAGCCCTCACACGTGTCTCCATCCAACTTCCTCTTTAACCACTCATTGAAGCTGTTACTATATGTGCAATACAGTGTAATTACACCGCCCTAGCCTCCTCAGCCATCTATTCCCTCACAAAGTGCCACGCTATTTTTTCCATCCAGCCATCATAAGTATTCAGCCCCTATAAATCCCCCATCATCATTTGTTTAAATTCTCCTCTCACACCTTACCTTTTCCACGATCCTTGCCCTCTAGCTCACCGCCCACTCAGCCAGCAGTACGGGCATCACTTCTCCAGCTTAGGCCAGACCTTGTTCTTTATCTCCCTCTAGCGGCTCTCAACCCTTAGTGCAGCTATAGCCTCAATATATTTATTTCTTATTTTCCCTCTTAAAGCCACAGCCATCCTCCTACTACCAAATCGTTCTCCAATTTCTGTCAACGCATGCATGGCTGCTCCTCTATTACCATATCCTATATTTAACGCGTATAATTGCTATTTCGATGTAGATCATAAGCATTATAGTTGTACTTATCCTTACCCCAACATGGGGATAAACTACCCCACTTCACTAATGCATATTTGAACAGTCATGAGGCCACATTCCAGATACATTCCAAGCATGACATGCTGGTCACTTACCATACTCACGTCATCCCTATTGTTACCATGTCCAGTTACACCATTCTGTATGCGTCCATACTACATACCTATTATAACCAACGTCCAGTCGCACTATATTGTATGTTCAACACTTCATTCCTACTACCAATGTACAGTGAGAATACACACGTACATAGTTATATTGTTTAGTGTCCCGATTCCACGTTCTATATTAAACACGTACATAGTTACATTGTTTCCAGGGTCCTGATTCCACGTTCTATATTAAACACGTACATAGTTATATTGTTTAGTGTCCCGATTCCACGTTCTATATTAAACACGTACATAGTTATATTGTTTAGTGTCCCGATTCCACGTTCTATATTAAACACGTACATAGTTACATTGTTTCCAGGGTCCTGATTCCACGTTCTATATTAAACACGTACATAGTTATATTGTTTAGTGTCCTGATTCCACGTTCTATATTAAACACGTACATAGTTACATTGTTTCCAGGGTCCTGATTCCACGTTCTATATTAAACACGTACATAGTTACATTGTTTCCAGGGTCCTGATTCCACGTTCTATATTAAACACGTACATAGTTATATTGTTTAGTGTCCTGATTCCACGTTCTATATTAAACACGTACATAGTTACATTGTTTCCAGGGTCCTGATTCCACGTTCTATATCAAACATGTACATAGGTACATTGTTTTCAGTGTCCTGATTCCACGTTTTATATTAAACGCGTACATAGTTATTTTGTTTTAGTGTCCTGATTCCTCTTTCTATATTAAACACGTACATAGTTACATTATTTCCAGTGTCCTCATTCCACGTTCTATATTAAACACGTACATAGTTATATTGTTTAGTGTCCCGATTCCACGTTCTATATTAAACACGTACATAGTTATATTGTTTAGTGTCCCGATTCCACGTTCTATATTAAACACGTACATAGTTATATTGTTTAGTGTCCCGATTCCACGTTCTATATTAAACACGTACATAGTTACATTGTTTCCAGGGTCCTGATTCCACGTTCTATATTAAACACGTACATAGTTATATTGTTTAGTGTCCTGATTCCACGTTCTATATTAAACACGTACATAGTTACATTGTTTCCAGGGTCCTGATTCCACGTTCTATATCAAACATGTACATAGGTACATTGTTTTCAGTGTCCTGATTCCACGTTTTATATTAAACACGTACATAGTTATTTTGTTTTAGTGTCCTGATTCCTCTTTCTATATTAAACACGTACATAGTTACATTATTTCCAGTGTCCTCATTCCACGTTCTATAGTAAACATGCTCTTAGTTGCATTGTTTCAGTGTCCTGAGTCCACGTTCTAACATACGTACATAGTTACATTGTTTCAGTGTCCTGATTCTGGGTGCTATCTACATGAATACATAGTTACATTGTTTCAGTGTCCTTATTCCGCATTCTATCTAACATACATACTTAGTTCATTGCTTCAGTTCCTGATTCCACGTTTTATTTAACATACGTACATAGTTACTTTGCCTCTGTGTTCTGTTTCCACATTTTATCTACACGGATTCATAGTTATATTGTTTCAGTATCCTGATTCCACATTATATCGAACATACATAGTTACATTGTCTCAGTATTTTGACGCCACGTTCTATCAACATGTATACATTGTTACATTGTTTCAGTATCCTGTTTCCAGGTTTATCAACATGTATACATAATTGCATTAATTCGGTATCCTGATTCCATGTTCTATCTAACATACATAAATAGTTACATTGTTTCAGTGTCCTTACTCCACGTTCTATCTTACATGCATAGTTACATTGTTTCTGTGTCCTGATTCCATGTTCCTACATTGTTTGTGTCCTGATTCCACGTTTCTATCTTAATACATACATAGTTACATTGTTCAGTATCCTTATTCCACATTCTGTCTACATGCATACATTGTTACATTGTTCCAGTGTCCTTATTCTGCATTCTGTCTAACATACATACATTGTTACATTGTTCAGTGTCTTGATTCCACAATGCTGTCTAACATTTATACATAGTTACATTTTTTTCACTGTTCTGATTCCACTTTCTACCCAACATAAACGCATAGTTATTTTGTTTGCGTTCTATTTACACATTCTATCTTGCATACATACATAGTTATGTTGTTTCAGTGTCCTTATCCCATGTTCTATCTAACAAACATACATTGATACATTGTTCGTGTCCTGATCCCACATATTATCTAACATACATACATAGCTACGTTGTTCAGTGTCCTGATTCCACGTTCTAACATACATGCATAGTTACATTGTTTCAATATCCTGTTATAAGTCCCATGTAACATTCTTTTAGAGTTGCATTATTTCAGTGTCCTGATTTTTGTTCTATCTAACATATATACATTGTTTCAGGGTCCTGGTTCCACGCTCTATCGTACATTCATAGTTATCACTACCCTGATTATATGTCATATCACCATTCATACTTTGTTATGTAGTGTAATTGTCCTGATTCCATGTTCTTTCCATCACAGGTTCCTCTCTTCTTCACAGATGCCGAAGGTCACCTTAGGACCATAATTTTCCACTTAGGCTGTAGATCTCACTCACAGGTACCTCACCTCTTAGTAGAGGCCGGGGGACTCCTCAGATACATACCTTACCTCTTCATAGAGGTTGGAATATCATACCTTACCTCTTCGTAGAGGCCGGAGGTCCCCTAGTTTCATATCTTACCTCTTCGTAGAGGCCCAAGGTCCCCTAGTTTCATACCTCTCCTCCTGGAACAGGCTGAAGGCCCCCGTAGTTTCAACCCTTACCTCTTAGTAGAGGCAGGAGGTCCCTTAGCTTTACCTTACCTCTTGGTAGAGGCTGAAGTCCCTAGTATCGTACCTTACCTCTTCGTAGAGGCCGAAGGTCCCATAGTTCATACATTACCTCTTCGTAGAAGCCGAACGTTCCCTAGTTCATACCTTACCTCTTATAGAGGCCGAAGGTCACCTAGTTTCATACCTTACCTCTTCGTAGAGACCGAAGGTGCCCTAGTTTCATACCTTACCTCTTCGTAGAGGCCGAAGGTCACCTAGTTTCATACCTTACCTCTTTGTAGAGGCCGAAGGTCCCCTAGTTTCTCACCTTACCTCTTCGTAGAGGCAGAAGGTCCCCTAGTTTCTCACCTTACCTCTTCGTAGAGGCTAAAGGATCCTAGTTTCATACCTTACCTCTTTGTAGAGGCTGAAGGTCCCCTAGTAGCATACCTTACCTCTTGGTAGGGGCCGAGGGTCACCTAGTTTCATACCTTACCTCTTCGTAGAGGCAGAAGGTTCCCTAGGTCATACCTTACCTCTTCGTAGAGGCTAAAGGTCCCCTAGTTTCATACCTTACCTCTTCGTAGAGGCCGAAGGTCCCCTAGTTTCATACCTTACCCCTTTGTAGAGGCCGAAGGTCCCCTAGTTTCATACCTTACCTCTTTGTAGAGGCTTAAGGTCCCCTAGTTTTCATACCTTACCTCTTCGTAGAGGCTGAAGGTCCCCTAGTTTTCATACCTTACCTCTTCGTAGAGGCCGAAGGTTCCCGAGTTTTCATACCTTACCTCTTCGTAGAGGCCGAAGGTTCCCGAGTTTTAATACCTTACCTCTTCTTAGAGGCCGAAGGTCCCCGAGTTTCATACCTTACCTTTCTTAGAGGCCAAAGGTCCCCTAGTTTCATACCTTACATCTTGGTAGAGGCAGAAGTTTCCCCAGGTCATACCTTACCTCTTCGTAGAGGCTGAAGGTCCCCTAGTTATATACCTTATCTCTTCGTAGAGGCCGAAGGTCCCCTAGTTTCATACCTTACCTCTTCGTAGAGGCTGAAGGTCCCCTAGTTTCATACCTTACCTCTTCGTAGAGGCCGAAGGTTGCCTAGTTTCATACCTTACCTCTTCGTAGAGGCCGAAGGTCCCCTAGTTTTCATACCTTACCTCTTCGTAGAGGCTAAATGTTCTCTAGTTCATACTTTACCTCTTCGTAGAGGCCGTAAGTCCCCTAGTTTCATGCCTTACCTCTTCGTAGAGGCCGAAGTTCCCCAAGTTTCATACCTTGCCTCCTCATGGAGGCTGGAGGATCACACTTTAATCCTTGCCTCTGCGCAGAGGCCGAAGGTTTCCCATGGTTTCTTACCTTGCCTCTTCGCAGTAACCAAATGTTCTGATATTAACCCTTTTTTGCATCCTTAAATTTCTTCTTGCCGCCGGCAGCCTTGCCTTCTTTGGGTTTCCCGGCCAAGTAAGGCTCCTGGCATCAGGGACCGGGGCCCGCACTAAAGGGCACCCACGCATTGGTTAACCAACTACTTCACCCTTATCATTTCTGATTGGAACAAGTACTTGTAGGCGTTTCATTCCTTACTCTGGTTCTTCGGTTCCTGGTATCCTTTTCAATGCCAGTTATCTAACTACCATTCACCAGCTTTACTCGACTGTCAGCCTTGTTCCCTTTATAGTTAGGTCTCCTCTCAACTACTTGATTAATTAATTAAATCCTAACCAGCCTTACGTTAGGTCTGTTTCATACCCTATTCACAAGTCACGCATTTAGTATAGGAGCGGCATTCTCCTCTTCTAAGTAGATTATTCATTATATTTAACTGGGTAGAGGTAACCTTAAGGTTCTCACGCTACTTTCCGAACCGTCAGCTACATTTTAGCAAGCTTTATAAACTTATCTAAGTAATGTCATCTTTGTGTAAGTACATGAGCATCTTAATAAATTGCTCTTTTTGCCCTCTATTCAGGCCTACCTCGTCGACATTTACCCGAGCTTCCAGTAAAGCTCCGGGTTATGGCAAACCTCTCCCCATTTCCAGTCGCTGGAAGCCCCGACCACAAGTGGAAGGCTGGGCCTGAATTTGTGGGAGGGGCTGCAAGCCATAAATACCGTCCGCAGCCTCTCCCACGGGACGCATCATCAATGCGCCCCCCCCTCCATCACCCCATTATTTCAATGTTTATCACAGGTGGCCCTCTATTCAGGCCTACCTCGTCGACATTTACCCGAGCTTCCAGTAAAGCTCCGGGTTATGGCAAACCTCTCCCCATTTCCAGTCGCTGGAAGCCCCGACCACAAAGAGGGAAACGTGCGCTGAGCTGACCATCTAAAACATTATGGGTGAGGGTCTGCTGCAGAGCTGACCATCCTAAACATTATATGCGAAGGCCCGCTAGTGAGCTGACGCTATAAAACATTATATGAGAGGGCCCGCTAGAGAGCTGACCCAATAAAACATTATATGAGAAGGCCCGCTGGTGAGCTGACCTATATAAAAATTGGCAAACAGGGCCCGCTGGTGAGCTGACCCTATATAAAAATTATATCACAGGGCCCGCTGGTGAGCTGGCCCTATATAAAAATTATAGCACAGGGCATATGGAAGAGGAGGAGGAGGATGAGAAGATTAAGAGTCAACCATATACCTGTTTTTTGGGTGGAAGGGGTGAATGGGAATACAGAGTATTCCCATCATTGTAAACAATATATGTAAAGTGAGTTTATGTTCCCCCGGGGCTTTCCTCCAGTGGAGTGGAGAAGTCAGGGGAAATCCAGGCCTTGTTCATTTTTATAAGTGTCAACCTATCAGCATTGTCGGTGGAAAGGCGGATACGCTTATCTGTTATGATGCCACCAGCAGCACTAAATACCCGATCAGACAGAACGCTGGCGGCAGGGCAGGCCAGCACCTCCAAGGCGTAGAGTGCCAGTTCATACCACGTGTCCAGCTTGGACACCCAGTAGTTGTAAGGCACAGAGGGATCATTCAGGACGCTGACACGGTCTGCTACGTACTCCTTCACCATCTTCCAAAACTTTTCCCTCCTTGTGACACTAGGCTGCGCATCAGGGTGAGGGTGCTGGCGGGGTGTCATGAAGGTGTCCCACGCCTTGGAGAGTGTTGCCCTGCCTTTCTCGGAACTGCTGTGTGCTCCCCTTTTCTCCCCTTCTCGGTTGGCCAAGGTAGCACGTACTCTGCCGCCAGCGTTGTCAGATGGAAAATTTTGGAGCAATTTTTCGACAAGAACCTTCTGGTATTGCACCATTTTGCTTGTCCTCTCCACCGGAGGAATGAGAGATGAGAAATTCTCTTTGTAGCGGGGGTCCAGAAGGGTGAACACCCAGTAATCCGTGTTGTTTAAAATGCGTATAACGCGTGGGTCACGGGAAAGGCAGCCTAACATAAAGTCAGCCATGTGTGCCAGAGTACCAACAGGCAAGATTTCGCTGTCCTCACCAGGAGGATGACTCTCAATCTCCTCATCCTCTTCCTCCTCTTCTGCCCACCCACGCTGAAGAGATGGAACTAAAGTTCCATGGCTACCCTCTGTAGCGGAGGCAACCGTGTCTTCCTCCTCCTCCTCCTCCTCCGCCTCCTCCAATTGTCGCTGAGAAGACGAAGTGAGGGTGCTCTGGCTATCACCTTGTGTAAGCTCTTCCTCCCCCATTTCCACCTCTTCCACATGCAAAGCGTCGGTTTTAATTGTGAGCAGCGAGCGTTTCAGTAGACACAGAAGTGGGATGGTTACACTGATAATAGCGTTATCGCCGCTCACCATCTGTGTCGATTCCTCAAAATTGCGTAAAACCTCGCAGAGGTCTGACATCCATTCCCACTACTCACTTCTGATTACAGGAAGTTGAACGGAGAGGCGACGACCGTGTAACAGCTGGTACTCCACTACTGCCCTCTGCTGCTCACAAAGCCGGGCCAACATGTGGAAGGTGGAGTTCCAGCGCGTGCTCACGTCACACAGCAGCCGGTGAGCTGGCAATTGTAAGCGCTGCTGCAGCTTCAACAGGCCGGCCGAAGCTGTAGATGACTTACGGAAATGTGCACACACGCGGCGCACCTTGGTCAAGAGATCATGCACATTGGGGTAGGTTTTTAGAAATCGCTGCACCACTAAATTAAATACATGCGCTAGGCATGGTACGTGTGTGAGCTTGCCGAGCTCCAAAGCCGCCACCAAGTTACGCCCATTATCACACACAACCATGCCTGGTTGCAGGTTGAGTGGCGAGAGCCACTGCTCGGTCTGGTGACTAATCCCCTGCAACAGCTCTGAGGCCGTGTGCTGTTTGTCCCCAAGGCAGATCAGCTTCAGCACGGCCTGTTGACGCTTCCCCACTGCAGTGCTACACTGCTTCCAGCTACTGGCTGATGGGGGAGTGGCGCTGCGTGTAGAGAATTCGGAGGTGGAAACGGAGGAGGAGGAGCCAATAACGTAGGTGCTGGTGGAAACCCTGATGGAGGTAGGGCCCGCAATCCTCGGCGTGGGTAGCACCCGTGCCATCCCAGGGTCCGAGTCGCTCCCAGCCTCCACGACATTCACCCAGTGTGCCGTCAGGGAAATGTAGCGTCCCTGGCCACAAGCACTTGTCCATGTGTCAGTCGTTAAGTGGACCTTCCCAGTAACTGCGTTGGTCAGGGCACGGGTGATGTTACGGGACACATGGTGGTGTAATGCGGGGATGGCACACCGGGAAAAGTAGTGGCGGCTGGGGACCGCGTACCGAGGGACAGCTGCTGCCATCAGGCTGCGGAAGGACTCAGTGTCCACAAGCCTAAATGGCAGCATTTCGATGGCCAGTAATTTTGAAAGGTGTGAGGTTAGTGCTATGGCCTGTGGGTGGGTGGCTGGGTACTTTCTCTTGCGCTCAAATGCCTGGGGTAACGACATTTGGACGCTGTGCTGGGACAGGGAAGTGGATGTGGTCGCTGATGGTGCTTCAGATGGTACAGGTGCAGGGCGGGAGGTATGCGGGCCTGCGCCTTCGACAGGCGATTGGCCGGCACCGAAAACAGGGGAAGAGGAGGCAGTGGTGTGGCCTGCAGACACAGATGGGCGATCCAGGCGTTCCTCCCACTTACTACGGTGCTTGGATGCCATGTGTCGGATCATGCTGGTGGTGGTGAGGTTTCTAGTGTTCATGCCTCGGCTCATTCTGGTGTGGCACAGGTTGCAAACTACAATTCTTTTGTCGTCCGCACTTTCCTTAAAAAAACGCCTTACCGCGGAACACCTACCCTTTGGCAAGGTAGATTTACGCAAGGGGGTGCTCCGTGGAACATTTGCGGCCCGGTTTGGTGCGGTCCGCCTTCTTTCTGTAGCCACACCACTGCCTCTTCCAGCCTGTTGCGGTGCTGCAGATGGCTCACCCTCAGGACTGCTGACATCGCTCGGCTCTACACCTTCCCAGGTGGGGTCAGTCACCTCATCGTCCACCAAGTCCTCCTCCACTTCCTCACTCTGATCATCCTCCTCAAGTCTTGATCCCACCACATACTCAGTCATTGACAACTGTATAACATTCTCCTCAACAAGGTCTTGAGACGGAAATAGTGGTTGATTTAATGGCAACTGTGTCTCATCATCATCATCATCATCCACTACTTCCTTTGACCTTAAATGCCGTTCACATCTGTCATCTTCTTGTGATTGGGTAGCCTCTAGAGGTTGTGAATCAGGGCACAAGATGTCATGTTCCTCTGCAAGCGTGCTTGGAGAGAGGGTCAAATGAAGGATTGGTGATGAGACGAGCTCATCACTATATCCCAGTGTGGGATCACTTCTTTGACCAGACCGTCTGTGGTGGGAGGAAGGATGATCAGAGTGAGGATTATGTTGACCAGACTCTTGGCTACTGAGAGTGGACTTGGTGGAAGACAGGGTGGTGCTTAACCGACTGGAAGCAGTATCAGCTGACATCCAACCGACCACCTGTTCGCAGTGGTCGGACCTCGAGAGTGATGTCCTGCGACGCCCTGTAAAATTAAACATGAAGCTAGGTATGGTGGATGTCTTTCTTTCTTGTGCTCTGGCACCAGGCACAGTTTCTCCGCGTCCTGACCCGCGCCCTGAACTTTCAGGATCACGTCCACTTCCCCGTCCCTTTTTACCCGCCTTCTTCATCTTACACAGAATATGTGACTTTAATATTTGAGTTTGAAAACTTAACAGTATTTCTTACTATTCTGCAACTGTGCAGAGTACACAGAATAGGCTGCTAAACGGCGGTGATACACACTGAATGGAATATGTGACTTTGATATTTGAGTTTGAAAACTTAACACTATTTCTTACTATTCTGCAACTCTGCAGAGTACACAGAATAGGCTGCTAAACGGCGGTGAAACACACTGAATGGAATATGTGACTTTAATATTTGAGTTTGAAAACTTAACAGTATTTCTTACTATTCTGCAACTGTGCAGAGTACACAGAATAGGCTGCTAAACGGCGGTGATACACACTGAATGGAATATGTGACTTTGATATTTGAGTTTGAAAACTTAACACTATTTCTTACTATTCTGCAACTCTGCAGACTACACAGAATAGGCTGCTAAACGGCGGTGAAACACACTGAATGGAATATGTGACTTTAATATTTGAGTTTGAAAACTTAACAGTATTTCTTACTATTCTGCAACTCTGCAGAGTACACAGAATAGGCTGCTAAACGGCGGTGAAACACACTGAATGGAATATGTGACTTTGATATTTGAGTTTGAAAACTTAACACTATTTCTTACTATTCTGCAACTCTGCAGAGTACACAGAATAGGCTGCTAAACGGCGGTGAAACACACTGAATGGAATATGTGACTTTAATATTTGAGTTTGAAAACTTAACACTATTTCTTACTATTCTGCAACTCTGCAGAGTACACAGAATAGGCTGCTAAACGGCGGTGATACACACTGAATGGAATATGTGACTTTAATATTTGAGTTTGAAAACTTAACAGTATTTCTTACTATTCTGCAACTGTGCAGAGTACACAGAATAGGCTGCTAAACGGCGGTGAAACACACTGAATGGAATATGTGACTTTAATATTTGAGTTTGAAAACTTAACAGTATTTCTTACTATTCTGCAACTGTGCAGAGTACACAGAATAGGCTGCTAAACGGCGGTGATACACACTGAATGGAATATGTGACTTTGATATTTGAGTTTGAAAAATTAACACTATTTCTTACTATTCTGCAACTCTGCAGAGTACACAGAATAGGCTGCTAAACGGCGGTGAAACACACTGAATGGAATATGTGACTTTAATATTTGAGTTTGAAAACTTAACAGTATTTCTTACTATTCTGCAACTGTGCAGAGTACACAGAATAGGCTGCTAAACGGCGGTGATACACACTGAATGGAATATGTGACTTTGATATTTGAGTTTGAAAACTTAACACTATTTCTTACTATTCTGCAACTCTGCAGAGTACACAGAATAGGCTGCTAAACGGCGGTGAAACACACTGAATGGAATATGTGACTTTGATATTTGAGTTTGAAAACTTAACATTATTTCTTACTATTCTGCAACTCTGCAGAGTACACAGAATAGGCTGCTAAACGGCGGTGAAACACACTGAATGGAATATGTGACTTTAATATTTGAGTTTGAAAACTTAACAGTATTTCTTACTATTCTGCAACTCTGCAGAGTACACAGAATAGGCTGCTAAACGGCGGTGAAACTCACTGAATGGAATATGTGACTTTGATATTTGAGTTTGAAAACTTAACACTATTTCTTACTATTCTGCAACTCTGCAGAGTACACAGAATAGGCTGCTAAACGGCGGTGAAACACACTGAATGGAATATGTGACTTTAATATTTGAGTTTGAAAACTTAACAGTATTTCTTACTATTCTGCAACTCTGCAGAGTACACAGAATAGGCTGCTAAACGGCGGTGATACACACTGAATGGAATATGTGACTTTAATATTTGAGTTTGAAAACTTAACAGTATTTCTTACTATTCTGCAACTGTGCAGAGTACACAGAATAGGCTGCTAAACGGCGGTGAAACACACTGAATGGAATATGTGACTTTAATATTTGAGTTTGAAAACTTAACAGTATTTCTTACTATTCTGCAACTGTGCAGAGTACACAGAATAGGCTGCTAAACGGCGGTGATACACACTGAATGGAATATGTGACTTTGATATTTGAGTTTGAAAACTTAACACTATTTCTTACTATTCTGCAACTCTGCAGAGTACACAGAATAGGCTGCTAAACGGCGGTGAAACACACTGAATGGAATATGTGACTTTAATATTTGAGTTTGAAAACTTAACAGTATTTCTTACTATTCTGCAACTCTGCACACTACACAGAATGTGCTGCTAAACTGCGGCGAAGCACACTGAATGGAATATGTGACTTTGATATTTTAGTTTGAAGACTTAACAGTATTTCTTCCTATTCTGCAACTCCTCACAGTACACAGAATGTGCTGCTAAACTGCGGCGAAGCACACTGAATGGAATATGTGACTTTGATATTTTAGTTTGAAGACTTAACAGTATTTCTTCCTATTCTGCAACTCTGCACAGTACACAGAATGTGCTGCTAAACTGCGGCGAAGCACACTGAATGGAATATGTGACTTTGATATTTTAGTTTGAAGACTTAACAGTATTTCTTCCTATTCTGCAACTCTGCACAGTACACAGAATGTGCTGCTAAACTGCGGCGACGCACACTGAATGGAATATGTGACTTTGATATTTTAGTTTGAAGACTTAACAGAATGTGCTCTAATCTGCAACTTTGCACACTAAACAGAATGTGCTCTAATCTGCAACTTTGCACACTAAACAGAATGTGCTCTAATCTGCAACTTTGCACACTAAACAGAATGTGCTCTAATCTGCAACTGTGCACACTAAACAGAATGTGCTCTAATCTGCAACTTTGCACACTAAACAGAATATTTTTTTTTTTTTTTTTTTTTTCCCCCCACACAAAATAACCTGCTGCCCCCACACACAGTAGTCCTAAAAAGGACTTTTGGTTCTTTTTTTTCACAATTTTTGTTTTTTTCCTCCCTACACTGCCTTTCCCTTCCTATCCTCAGCTCTCCCTGGCTCAGACTGAGCCGAACTCGATGGTCAGGTGCTATACAGCACCCGACCACGGGTTCTGGCCAGCCAATCAGTGTAATGCCAGCAGCCAACATGGCTGCTGGCATTACACCGATGTCAGAGCCTCCCTGCACGTTTATTGGCTGCGCAGCAGCCGCAAAACGTGCGGGGAGGAGACCCGAACATGGCGGGCGAGCACATGCGGTACTCGTACGAGTACCGCCATGTGCCGAGTAGAGCGATGCTCGAGCCGATCCGAGCATCGGCCGAGCATGCTCGCTCAACACTAGTACTGAGTATCTACACACTGATAATGATAACACTGCTCTGTATAATGATGAGTATCCATACACTGATAATGATCACACTGTTCTGTATAATGGTACTGAGTATCAATACACTGATAATGATCATACCGCTCTGTATAATGGTACTGAGTATCTATACACTGATAATGATCACACCGCACTGTATAATGGTACTGAGTATCTACACACTGATAATGATCACACTGCTCTGTATAATGGTACTGAGTATCTACACACTGATAATGATCACACCGCACTGTATAATGGTACTGAGTATCTACACACTGATAATGATAACACTGCTCTGTATAATGATGAGTATCCATACACTGATAATGATCACACTGTTCTGTATAATGGTACTGAGTATCTATACACTGATAATGATCACACTGCTTTATATAATGTAACTCAGTATCTATACACTGATAATGATCACACCGCACTGTATAATAGTACTGAGTATCTATACACTGATAATGATCACACAGTACTGTATATTGGTACATAGTATATATACACTGATAATGATCACACAGTACTGTATATTGGTAATGAGTATCTAAACACTGCTAATGATTACACTGCACTGTATAATGGTACTGAGTATCTACCCACTTATAATGATTTTATTGCACTGTATAATGGTACTGAGTATCTATACACTAATAATGATCACACTGTACTGTATAATGGAACTGAGTATCTATACACTGATAATGATCACACCACTCTGTATAATGGTACTGAGTATCTATACACAGATAATGATTACACCGCTCTGTATAATGGTACTGAGTATCTATACACAGATAATGATCACACCGCTCTGTATAATGGTACTGAGTATCTATACACAGATAATGATCACACCGCTCTGTATAATGGTACTGAGTATCTATACATTGATAATGATCACACTGATCTGTATAATGGTACTGAGTATCTATACACTGATAATGATCACACCGCTCTGTATAATGGTACTGAGTATCTATACACTGATAATGATCACACCGCTCTGCATAATGGTACTGAGTATCTATACACTGATAATGATCACACCGCTCTGTGTAATGGTACTGAGTATCTATACACTGATAATGATCACACTGCTCTGTGTAATGGTACTGAGTATCTATACACAGATAATGATCACACTGCACTGTATAATGGTACTATCTATACACTGATAATGATCACACTGCTCTGTATAATGGTACTGAGTGTGACGGCCCCCGTTGTAGGCACCCGCCCCTGTAGCATTAGGGGGGCACCTACCAGGTCATTTACACCAGACTGGCCTCAGAGGACCACCAGACAGACCTGGGCCGCTTGCCACTGGATCTAGCTGCACCACCAGAATATCGGAGACCTAGTGCTGTGTGTCCATTAATTTGTACATCCTGATGGTGCCGCCACCTGTTATCCCGGTGGGGCTGCTGTACAGAAGCCAACCCATAGGCCTCCTCAGTATACTCGACCAAAGGGTATGCTGGGTATTTGTGGTAATAGACAGAATTATTTACAAACCCAGCCTGGGTAGTGGGGATGGGGATGCTCTCTGTCATGGGACGGTCAAGGCAGTGGACCTTCTTGGGGGAAGGTCTGCGATTCCTGGGGCACTCAGCTGCATAGTGACCCACCTGTTGACACAAATAGCAACGCCGGTCAACCTTTCTCTCGGCCTGCTGGGCGCAGACCGGGGCTGGGAGCACTCTCCTGATAGGCACTTGAGTCCGTAAGGTGGTGGAGGGGGGAGTGGGATGCACAGGCTTGGGGCTTTCCAGGTGACTTTCAATATACTGGTCAGCTAGCCTGGTGCCCTCTGCTAGAGTACGGGGTTTGCGGTCACTTACCCACTCCCGGACCTCTGGGGGGCAGAAGTTATACAATTGTTCCAGCAGAATGAGTTGGCGGCAGTCCTCAAAAGTGGTGGCCTTCTCCCCTCGGAACCAGCTAAGGTTGGCTCAGTCCATCCGACTGCCCCACTTCTGGTAAGTTTCTTTGGAGGCCAGCCGTGTACTTCTGAATTTCCGCCGGTAGGCGTCTGGGGTAATAGCATACCGATCCAGGAGAGTCTGCTTGACTTGCTCATAGTCTCTACTAGCTGCAAGGGACATGGCCCGGTAGGCTTCGGCTGCCCTGCCCGTTAGCTTACCGGCCAATATTCGGACCCACTCAGAGCGATCAACCCCAAACAAGTAACACTGCCACTCGAAATACTGGAGAAAACCATCAATGTCCCCCTGATCCTCGTTGAACCGTTGGAAGGTCTGGTGGGTTACTTTAAGTTCAATAACCGTGCCATTGCTTCTGCTGGATCTAGCCTCGGGCAGGTTTCTGTTGTTGGTTGTTGAGTCTCACACTCTGTCTAGTTCCTCTTGTACTTGCCGCATGACCTCCACCATGGCACCCTCAGAGACGGGTGTGGGCAACTAAGCCAGTCTCTGCCTCATCCTCTGCTGAAAGGCAGTTTCAGTTCCCTGCAGTGGAGCTGGGGCCCCAGCTATGCCAGTCTCCTCATCCATTTGGATTAGCTGGGCAACAAGCTCAGGCTTACGATTCTGACCTGGTTCGGACCCTCGGGCTGTGATGAGCTCTCTCAAACATGGGACAGTCAGCTGCTCATAAACGGCTTCCATCTAGGGCGCTGGCTGTGCTCTCCTCTGAACCTCCCAATGAAGGTGAATCCCAGTGGTGGTTTGGACTCTGTAGCGCAGAGATCCCACCACTGGCACCAATGTGACAGCCCCCGCGGTAGTCACCCGCCCCTGTAGCATTAGGGGGGCACCTACCAGGTCATTTACACTGGACAGACCTGGGCCGCTTGCCACTGGATCTAGCTGCACCACCCAGAGGAGGATCGGTCAACCGGATTGGAAGACCTCCAGGTGCAGCCAGCCCAATGGGGAACAGTGACCTGGGTAGGGACTCGCACTTCTACCCACTTGAACAAGTCACCGCGGAGCAGGTATCATCCTTTCTGCTGCAAAGTCTCTGCTGGGCAGTCACTAACCCCTCTGCCTTGTCCTGGGGAACAGGTTCAAGTCCCTCTGCACCAATGGCACCTGCTCCTGCCAGGAACTCACCCCTCTAACCAGGTAAAACAACAAAGGCGCTTTTGCAAACACTGGCCTGGTGTCTTATATTCAACTTGAGGTGACATGAATATAACAAAATATCAAAATACACAAAAGACAAGACCTACAACAAAGATAACAAGGTATAACAATTTTGGGGTGTAGGATGGGGGAGTATAATGAAAAAATTGAAGAGAAACTGAAGGTCCCAGCATGCAACACTGACATATTTGCATACTCGCATGTGACACAGCAATGCTGCAATGTAGGTCATCAACCAATAGATGGCAGTGCAAAGTACAATGCTGCAATGCAAGTTTCAACCAATAGATGGCAGTGCATAGTACAATGCTGCATTGCAAGTTTCAACCAATAGATGGCAGTGCATAGTACAATGCTGCAATGCAAGTTTCAACCAATAGATGGCAGTGCATAGTACAATGTTGCAATACAAGGTTAAACCAATAGATGGTGAGGTTGAGTTCAAAGGACTTGAGATAGGAAAAGTCCATACCAGATGTATTGCTGGAATGTCCATGTAATCCCACAGTACTCATATCACAGAGACATGAAAGTTGAACCTCCTGTTCCTTCACACTTAGTATCTATACACTGCTAATGATCACACTGCACTGTATAATGGTAATGAGTATCTATACACTGATAATGATCACACCACTCTGTATAATGGTACTGAGTATCTATACACTGATAATGATCACACTGCACTGTATAATGATAATGAGTATCTACACACTTAAATTTTTTTATTGCACTGTATAATGGTACTGAGTATCTATACACTGATAATGATCACCCTGTACTGTATAATGATACTGAGTATCTATACACTGATAATGATCACACTGCTCTGTATAATGGTACTGAGTATCTATACACTGATAATAATCACACTGCACTGTATAATGGTACTGAGTATCTACACACTGATAATAATCACACTGCTCTGTATAATGGTACTGAGTATCTATACACTGATAATGATCACACTGCACTGTATAATGATACTGAGTATCTACACACTGATAATGATCACACCGCTCTGTATAATGGTACTGAGTATCTATACACTGATAATGATCACACCGCTCTGTATAATGGTACTGAGTATCTATACACTGATAATAATCACACCGCACTGTATAATGGTACTGAGTATCTATACACTGATAATGATCACACTGCACTGTATAATGGTACTGAGTATCTACACACTGATAATGATCACACTGCTCTGTATAATGGTACTGAGTATCTATACACTGATAATGATCACACTGCTCTGTATAATGGTACTGAGTATCTATACACTGATAATGATCACACTGCTCTGTATAATGGTACTGAGTATCTATACACTGATAATGATCACACTGCTCTGTATAATGTTACTGAGTATCTATACACTGATAATGATCACACTGCACTGTATAATGGTACTGAGTATCAATACACTGATACTGATCACACCGCTCTGTATAATGGTACTGAGTATCTATACACTGATAATGATCACACTGCACTGTATAATGGTACTGAGTATCTATACACTGATAATGATCACACTGCACTGTATAATGTTACTGAGTATCTATACACTGATAATGATCATACTGCTCTGTATAATGGTACTGAGTATCTTTACACTGATAATGATCACACCGCTCTGTATAATGATACTGAGTATCTACACACTGATAATGATCACACTGCTCTGTATAATGGTACTGAGTATCTATACACTGATAATGATCACACCGCACTGTATAATGGTACTGAGTATCTATACACTGATAATGATCACACAGTACTGTATATTGGTACATAGTATATATACACTGATAATGATCACACAGTACTGTATATTGGTAATGAGTATCTAAACACTGCTAATGATTACACTGCACTGTATAATGGTACTGAGTATCTACCCACTTATAATGATTTTATTGCACTGTATAATGGTACTGAGTATCTATACACTAATAATGATCACACTGTACTGTATAATGGAACTGAGTATCTATACACTGATAATGATCACACCACTCTGTATAATGGTACTGAGTATCTATACACAGATAATGATTACACCGCTCTGTATAATGGTACTGAGTATCTATACACAGATAATGATCACACCACTCTGTATAATGGTACTGAGTATCTATACACAGATAATGATCACACCGCTCTGTATAATGGTACTGAGTATCTATACATTGATAATGATCACACTGATCTGTATAATGGTACTGAGTATCTATACACTGATAATGATCACACCGCTCTGTATAATGGTACTGAGTATCTATACACTGATAATGATCACACCGCTCTGCATAATGGTACTGAGTATCTATACACTGATAATGATCACACCGCTCTGTATAATGGTACTGAGTATCTATACACTGATAATGATCACACTGCTCTGTGTAATGGTACTGAGTATCTATACACAGATAATGATCACACTGCACTGTATAATGGTACTATCTATACACTGATAATGATCACACTGCTCTGTATAATGGTACTGAGTGTGACGGCCCCCGTTGTAGGCACCCGCCCCTGTAGCATTAGGGGGGCACCTACCAGGTCATTTACACCAGACTGGCCTCAGAGGACCACCAGACAGACCTGGGCCGCTTGCCACTGGATCTAGCTGCACCACCAGAATATCGGAGACCTAGTGCTGTGTGTCCATTAATTTGTACATCCTGATGGTGCCGCCACCTGTTATCCCGGTGGGGCTGCTGTACAGAAGCCAACCCATAGGCCTCCTCAGTATACTCGACCAAAGGGTATGCTGGGTATTTGTGGTAATAGACAGAATTATTTACAAACCCAGCCTGGGTAGTGGGGATGGGGATGCTCTCTGTCATGGGACGGTCAAGGCAGTGGACCTTCTTGGGGGAAGGTCTGCGATTCCTGGGGCACTCAGCTGCATAGTGACCCACCTGTTGACACAAATAGCAACGCCGGTCAACCTTTCTCTCGGCCTGCTGGGCGCAGACCGGGGCTGGGAGCACTCTCCTGATAGGCACTTGAGTCCGTAAGGTGGTGGAGGGGGGAGTGGGATGCACAGGCTTGGGGCTTTCCAGGTGACTTTCAATATACTGGTCAGCTAGCCTGGTGCCCTCTGCTAGAGTACGGGGTTTGCGGTCACTTACCCACTCCCGGACCTCTGGGGGGCAGAAGTTATACAATTGTTCCAGCAGAATGAGTTGGCGGCAGTCCTCAAAAGTGGTGGCCTTCTCCCCTCGGAACCAGCTAAGGTTGGCTCAGTCCATCCGACTGCCCCACTTCTGGTAAGTTTCTTTGGAGGCCAGCCGTGTACTTCTGAATTTCCGCCGGTAGGCGTCTGGGGTAATAGCATACCGATCCAGGAGAGTCTGCTTGACTTGCTCATAGTCTCTACTAGCTGCAAGGGACATGGCCCGGTAGGCTTCGGCTGCCCTGCCCGTTAGCTTACCGGCCAATATTCGGACCCACTCAGAGCGATCAACCCCAAACAAGTAACACTGCCACTCGAAATACTGGAGAAAACCATCAATGTCCCCCTGATCCTCGTTGAACCGTTGGAAGGTCTGGTGGGTTACTTTAAGTTCAATAACCGTGCCATTGCTTCTGCTGGATCTAGCCTCGGGCAGGTTTCTGTTGTTGGTTGTTGAGTCTCACACTCTGTCTAGTTCCTCTTGTACTTGCCGCATGACCTCCACCATGGCACCCTCAGAGACGGGTGTGGGCAACTAAGCCAGTCTCTGCCTCATCCTCTGCTGAAAGGCAGTTTCAGTTCCCTGCAGTGGAGCTGGGGCCCCAGCTATGCCAGTCTCCTCATCCATTTGGATTAGCTGGGCAACAAGCTCAGGCTTACGATTCTGACCTGGTTCGGACCCTCGGGCTGTGATGAGCTCTCTCAAACATGGGACAGTCAGCTGCTCATAAACGGCTTCCATCTAGGGCGCTGGCTGTGCTCTCCTCTGAACCTCCCAATGAAGGTGAATCCCAGTGGTGGTTTGGACTCTGTAGTGCAGAGATCCCACCACTGGCACCAATGTGACAGCCCCCGCGGTAGTCACCCGCCCCTGTAGCATTAGGGGGGCACCTACCAGGTCATTTACACTGGACAGACCTGGGCCGCTTGCCACTGGATCTAGCTGCACCACCCAGAGGAGGATCGGTCAACCGGATTGGAAGACCTCCAGGTGCAGCCAGCCCAATGGGGAACAGTGACCTGGGTAGGGACTCGCACTTCTACCCACTTGAACAAGTCACCGCGGAGCAGGTATCATCCTTTCTGCTGCAAAGTCTCTGCTGGGCAGTCACTAACCCCTCTGCCTTGTCCTGGGGAACAGGTTCAAGTCCCTCTGCACCAATGGCACCTGCTCCTGCCAGGAACTCACCCCTCTAACCAGGTAAAACAACAAAGGCGCTTTTGCAAACACTGGCCTGGTGTCTTATATTCAACTTGAGGTGACATGAATATAACAAAATATCAAAATACACAAAAGACAAGACCTACAACAAAGATAACAAGGTATAACAATTTTGGGGTGTAGGATGGGGGAGTATAATGAAAAAATTGAAGAGAAACTGAAGGTCCCAGCATGCAACACTGACATATTTGCATACTCGCATGTGACACAGCAATGCTGCAATGTAGGTCATCAACCAATAGATGGCAGTGCAAAGTACAATGCTGCAATGCAAGTTTCAACCAATAGATGGCAGTGCATAGTACAATGCTGCATTGCAAGTTTCAACCAATAGATGGCAGTGCATAGTACAATGCTGCAATGCAAGTTTCAACCAATAGATGGCAGTGCATAGTACAATGTTGCAATACAAGGTTAAACCAATAGATGGTGAGGTTGAGTTCAAAGGACTTGAGATAGGAAAAGTCCATACCAGATGTATTGCTGGAATGTCCATGTAATCCCACAGTACTCATATCACAGAGACATGAAAGTTGAACCTCCTGTTCCTTCACACTTAGTATCTATACACTGCTAATGATCACACTGCACTGTATAATGGTAATGAGTATCTATACACTGATAATGATCACACCACTCTGTATAATGGTACTGAGTATCTATACACTGATAATGATCACACTGCACTGTATAATGATAATGAGTATCTACACACTTAAATTTTTTTATTGCACTGTATAATGGTACTGAGTATCTATACACTGATAATGATCACCCTGTACTGTATAATGATACTGAGTATCTATACACTGATAATGATCACACTGCTCTGTATAATGGTACTGAGTATCTATACACTGATAATAATCACACTGCACTGTATAATGGTACTGAGTATCTACACACTGATAATAATCACACTGCTCTGTATAATGGTACTGAGTATCTATACACTGATAATGATCACACTGCACTGTATAATGATACTGAGTATCTACACACTGATAATGATCACACCGCTCTGTATAATGGTACTGAGTATCTATACACTGATAATGATCACACTGCTCTGTATAATGGTACTGAGTATCTATACACTGATAATGATCACACCGCTCTGTATAATGGTACTGAGTATCTATACACTGATAATAATCACACCGCACTGTATAATGGTACTGAGTATCTATACACTGATAATGATCACACTGCACTGTATAATGGTACTGAGTATCTACACACTGATAATGATCACACTGCTCTGTATAATGGTACTGAGTATCTATACACTGATAATGATCACACTGCTCTGTATAATGGTACTGAGTATCTATACACTGATAATGATCACACTGCTCTGTATAATGGTACTGAGTATCTATACACTGATAATGATCACACTGCTCTGTATAATGTTACTGAGTATCTATACACTGATAATGATCACACTGCACTGTATAATGGTACTGAGTATCAATACACTGATACTGATCACACCGCTCTGTATAATGGTACTGAGTATCTATACACTGATAATGATCACACTGCACTGTATAATGGTACTGAGTATCTATACACTGATAATGATCACACTGCACTGTATAATGTTACTGAGTATCTATACACTGATAATGATCATACTGCTCTGTATAATGGTACTGAGTATCTTTACACTGATAATGATCACACCGCTCTGTATAATGATACTGAGTATCTACACACTGATAATGATCACACTGCTCTGTATAATGGTACTGAGTATCTATACACTGATAATGATCACACTGCTCTGTATAATGGTACTGAGTATCTTTACACTGATAATGATCACACCGCTCTGTATAATGATACTGAGTATCTATACACTGATAATGATCACGCTGCTCTGTATAATGGTACTGAGTATCTTTACACTGATAATGATCACACTGTACTGTATAATGGTAATGAGTATCTATACACTGATAATGATCACACTGCACTGTATAATGGTACTGAGTATCTATACACTGATAATGATCACACTGCTCTGTATAATGGTACTGAGTATCTATACACTGATAATGATCACACTGCTCTGTATAATGGTACTGAGTATCTATACACTGATAATGATCACACTGCTCCGTATAATGTTACTGAGTATCTATACACTGATAATGATCACACTGCTCTGTATAATGGTACTGAGTATCTATACACTGATAATGATCACACCACTCTGTATAATGGTACTGAGTATCTATACACTGATAATGATCACACTGCTCTGTATAATGGTACTGAGTATCTATACACTGATAATGATCACACTGCTCTGTATAACGATAATGAGTATCTATACACTGATAATGATCACACTGCACTGTATAATGGTACTGAGTATCTATACACTGATAATGATCACACTGCTCCGTATAATGGTACTGAGTATCCATACACTGATAATGATCACACTGTACTGTATAATGGTACTGAGTATCTATACACTGATAATGATCACACCGCTCTGTATAATGGTACTGAGTATCTATACACTGATAATGATCACACCGCTCTGTATAATGATACTGAGTATCTACACACTGATAATGATCACACTGCACTGTATAATGGTACTGAGTATCTATACACTGATAGTGATCACACTGCTCTGTATAATGGTACTGAGTATCTATACACTGATAATGATCACACCGCTCTGTATAATGGTACTGAGTATCTACACACTGATAATGATCACACTGTACTGTATAATGGTACTGAGTATCTATACACTGATAATGATCACACCGCTCTGTATAATGATACTGAGTATCTATACACTGATAATGATCACACTGTACTGTATAATGGTACTGAGTATCTACACACTGATAATGATCACACCACTCTGTATAATGATACTGAGTATCTACACACTGATAATGATCACACCGCTCTGTATAATGGTACTGAGTATCTATGCACTGATAATGATCACACTGTTCTGTATAATGGTACTGAGTATCTATACACTGATAATGATCACACCGCTCTGTATAATGGTACTGAGTATCTATACACTGATAATGATCACACTGTTCTGTATAATGGTACTGAGTATCTACACACTGATAATGATCACACTGCTCTGTATAATGGTACTGAGTATCTATACACTGATAATGATCACACCGCTCTGTATAATGGTACTGAGTATCTATACACTGATAATGATCACACTGCATTGTATAATGGTACTGAGTATCTATACACTGATAATGATCACACTGCTCTGTATAATGATACTGAGTATTTATACACTGATAGTGATCACACTGTACTGTATAATGGTACTGAGTATCTATACACTGATAATGATCACACTACTCTGTATAATGGTACTGAGTATCTATACACTGATAATGATCACACTGCTCTGTATAATGATACTGAGTATCTGTACACTGATAATGATCACACTGCACTGCATAATGGTACTGAGTATCTATACACTGATAATGATCACACTGCTCTGTATAATGGTACTGAGTATCTATACAATGATAATGATCACACAGCTCTGTATAATGGTACTGAGTATCTATACACTGATAATAATCACACTGCTCTGTATAATGATACTGAGTATCTACACACTGATAATGATCACACTGCTCTGTATAATGGTACTGAGTATCTATACACTGATAATGATCACACTGTACTGTATAATGGTACTGAGTATCTATACACTGACAATGATCACACTGCTCTGTATAATGGTACTGAGTATCTATACACTGATAATGATCACACTGCACTGTATAATGGTACTGAGTATCTACACACTGATAATGATCACACCGCTCTGTATAATGGTACTGAGTATCTATACACTGATAATGATCACACCGCTCTGTATAATGGTACTGAGTATCTACACTGATAATGATCACACCGCTCTGTATAATGGTACTGAGTATCTATACACTGATCATGATCACACTGCTCTGTATAATGGTACTGAGTATCTATACACTGATAATGATCACACTGCTCTGTATAATGATACTGAGTATCTATACACTGATAGTGATCACACTGTACTGTATAATGGTACTGAGTATCTATACACTGATAATGATCACACTGCACTGTATAATGGTACTGAGTATCTATACACTGATAATGATCACACTGCAGTGTATAATGGTACTGAGTATCTATACACTGATAATGATCACACTGCTCTGTATAATGGTAATGAGTATCTACACACTGATAATAATCACACTGCTCTGTATAATGGTACTGAGTATCTATACACTGATAATGATCACAGTGAACTGTAAATTGTTCCAAAATATTGTTTCTCTTTAATTTTTCTGTTTAAGACCCCAAACAGCTCTGATAGACGTCCATATTACCAAATGGGTGATAATAATAAATACTGAAATGTAACTAAAGGTTATAAATACAAATGAATAGTTTATTACTCACCACACAAATACAAAACAAGAAGAGGCCACAAAGGATGAGTGAGAACAGAACGAGAAGGCTTATAACCCAAATGGGCAAACTTCCATCTGCAATAAACAGAAAATTAAATGTATTTGCCTCTGAAATTCCATTAGCCATATGTATAAAATGAACTAGAACAAATCTGGGTCAAGATACCTGCACCACAGAAGACAAATAAAAATGGATTTAAAGGGATAGTAATGTTTCAAAATAAAAGCGGCTCTAATTAATCTTCATAGTATTTGGGCCATGGAGAGTGTTATTTCACTACTGTGAGGGTTATAGTTCAAGAGTAATTGAATGATAAAGTATCCCCCTCCCGCCCCTTTTACCTAGTGTAACACTGCTCACCTCAGATGTGGAATCTGGTCTCTTGACTGCACAGATCACAGCAAGGGACAATCTTCTTACTATGAGAACAATGAAAACCTGTCCCTCCTTCACAGGTTTTTCAGGTTTTTCCTTATGATCACTGAAGATTGTCCCTCTGTGCAATCCATCTGGGCAGTCTTGCTGCTCTGAGGTGAGCAGTGTTACCTCAGTGAAAGTGGAGGGAGGGGGATACTTTATCATTCAATTGAACTACATCTCTGACGGTATTGAAATAACACTCTCTATGAACCAAATAATTAATTGGAGCTGCTTTTATTTTGAGACATTACTATCCCTTTAAGTGGGGCTTTTAACCCTTTGAATGCTATAGTGTTCCAAAACACACTGTGCATTGGGGACCTCTCTGGGATTAAAGGGGTTAAAAGTTCAAAGTTCCCCCCGTTCAGTGGAGGGGGAACTTTGAAAGCGGATGTCTCGCAAACCATAAAGGTTTGAGAGATGCCGCTGGGGTCATTTAATTTGTTTTTTTCTAAGGGCTACAAGATGCTGGATAGTAAAATTTAAGTATCACTATCCCTTTAACTAAAATGCCCAGAGGCGTAACTAGAACGGTCCGGGTCCTGGTGCAAGACGTTCCATGCCCCCCCCCCCAACCCCCGAACTCATTGGCCCCCAGGCCCTCCACAATGCCTCCATTTCCTACCTCCCAATCCCTGGTGGTCCAGTGGAGTGGCAGGAGAGGAGGGCTGGTGCGATGTGCTCCCTCACTGTCCTCTTCTGTAATGCAGAGCGCTGGGAGATGATGTCATCTCCCAGCGCTCTGCATTACTAGAGCACAGGAGGGAGCTTGCGGCGCCAGGAGGAGGGGGTCGCAGGGGGCAGCCGAGCCTCTGGAGTGACGGGCCCGGTCGCGCTTGTGACCCCTGCGACCCCTATAGTTACTCCACTGAAAATGCAGCAAACGTTTACTTAAATATCCTTATGCTTTCTTTATAATGCTTGATTTATAAATCTCACCTAAAGTGACCTAATGAATGTCACATGTTTAATTGGTTAAAGGGTCATGGTCATACTGCATTATACTGGTGAGATAGTTCAGTGGTAAAGTCTCTGACTATGGAACCTGTTCAAAATGCAAGGACGCTGGTTCAAATCCCAGCAGGGCCAACTCAGCCTTTCATCCTTTTGAGGTCAGTAAATGAGTACCATTGATTGGGTAATAACAACATCTACTAATTCAGCTGCCACTTCGGTTAATTCTGAGAGTGTGTGTTCAAAGCATTTTGAGTCCCACTGGGAGAAAGGCGCTATAAAGTTAGTATTACTATTCCATGCAAAAGCAGGCACTGGAATTGATTTTATATCTACATACTCTGGAAATTCTCCCCTTAAAGGGATAGTAATACTTAAAATGTTAAAAAAAAATATGTTGTAGGGTTTGTTCCCCTGAGTAAAACAAGAGTACTCCCACTGTTGAAAGGTGTTTCCTTCAAAAGTTATTCATTTTCAAAGTTGAATTTTTTAGGTGCAATATCACAGTGGCCTGAAATTGTACAGTGGCGCTGTTGCTACACGGGACCATAAATCTCCATAGGATGGTGTAGCAACAGCTCCCTGGTTACATTCTGGACCATAGGGGGTTATGAATATAAATAATTTTACCTCTTAAATACTGGGGAGGTCTCCAACGTATTGCATTCAGGGGGTTAAAATATCCATTTGAGGGGGCGGAGCTGCCGCGGACCAAGATGGACTTGTTGTGCTAGAGCTCTGCGTTACTGCAGTGCAATTAAACCTTTGAGTGCCAGAGGAGTACGGAATGCATTGCTTTGCAATGCATTCCGAAAGCAATGCATTACGTACCCCTCTGGCACTCAAAGGGTTAAGTTACTTTACACCATTACCCACCTTTTTCCTTTGCTCCATGACACGAAGATAGCAGATGGACTACATAGAGGCATATAAAAATAGAAAAACAAAGGGCGCCCATTGTTTTTCTATTTTTGTATGTTACTGGAGCCTCTTGGGGAGCTTGCTCTGAAGGAGCAGCTGTTTTCCACATATGTGGTTGACAGCAATTACCTATGTGAGTATAACTCACCGAGGTGTTCTGGTGGTGGGTGAATTGATAAGAAGGTTCAGCACTAGGGGAGCCCCAGTCTCTTCTCCTTTTTCTTTTACATACAGGCATATCCCAGTCAAAGAAGATGGCTCCTAAGCCCGCAAATCTGCATGAATCACTAACTACCTACTGATACATCACTGCATCACACCTGAATTCCTGCCAAAGGACAAGTCTGGCGGCACTGACCAGTCTTCGGGTTCAGAACAGCAATTGGTGCTAGCAAACCTTGCTTCTTCTACTCCCAATTTCAACAATATGTCTGGCACGGAGGCTCCAACCCGGGGCCCTAGTCCGAGACTCTTGGAGGAGTTGATCCCTCACCCCGTCTTTGCTCCATTGGAGCCGGTAACCAAGGCAGACCTCTAGACTCTGTCCTCTGAAATTGCTGCTGTAGTACATGAGGCAGTCTCGGATTTACGCAGAGACCTGACTCAGTTGGGAACTAGACTCCATCAACTAGAAGGGGATCAGGATGACTTATGTCAAGGCCAGCATGATCTAGAACAACTGATTGCCCTGCAGGATGGCATTATTCAGCTATTAACCTACAAACTGGATGACTTGGATAACAGAGGTAGAAGGAATAACCTTCGAATTAGGGGTATATCCGAATCCATTCCAAATATGGATTTAATGTCCACACTGACAATTATATATTCCAGGAGGTGATGTGATTGTCTCCCTCCTCTCCTATCAGCTTCACCCTACGTGGGATGTTGTATGCTGCCTACTCCATTTTCAGAATAGAGAGGCTATTCTCCGTAAAGGTAGGGAGATGGGGGAGGGTAATTTCATGGGTCACCCCTTGCAGTTGTTCCTAGATCTATCTCCCTATTTGGAGAGCATTTAAACCGCTAACTGAGCATCTTTGGAACTTAAATATTAAATATCATTGAGGATTTTCTTTCTGTATGACCACTATGCATAAAGGCACCCCTGTAACAGCACACTCCATTGAGGAGATCCCACACTTTTGTTTGGAACTAGGCATCAGCACACCTCAACTAAACGGGAGGGTGTGCAAAGATCCCGATAGTATGGGGCCCCTGGCCCTAAGAGACAAAAGAAAAATGATCAAGCTCCTGCACCCCTGGCAGAGGATCCGGGGAACTGGAATGGCTGAAAATGTCTTTGGAACTAGCATTTCCTGGTTATGGGTTGGTCCTAGTTCCTATGCGGTGTATAGTTTTATGCCCACTGGGTGATCTGCCTGCCCCATCTTCCCCTCTTTCCCTACCTATAGCCCTACCTCATGCTTGACTGTCAAAACCCTGTGGCCCTCTGGCCTGATATCCTCTTGTCAGGGCTTATAATTTTAAGTCCTTAGCTACTAGCCAGACCTGAAAAGTTACTCGCCACTGCAAGCCAAAACATACCCACCAGGGCTGAATTTCTACTCGCCAGGGCTAAATTTTCACTCGCCATTGCCTAGTGGCGAGTGGAAATTTTGAGCCCTGCTCTTGTGTTGCATTTGTCACTGGGAATGGGTTTTCTAGCCATATGTTGATCCTAGTACTTTGCAACCTTTGCTCAGGCCATCAACTGAGACTGGGCATCCTGTTTCCTTTTCCCATCTGCCATGTCCCTTCAGCACTGCCGAGACTTCTGTTTGCAGAGATGGAGGACATACACTCCCTGTGAGGGATGTATTGCTGTATGAAGGGCTATAATCCATGGTCAGAGCCGTCTCTGCCACATTTTAACTATCAAATTTGCTGATGTCTCACCTAACTTTAGATTGTTCGCTAACTAATTCTTGCTTTATGACATGGTTATAACATTACTTGCTAATGTTAGCCACTGGGGAGCGTCGGCTGGAAGTCCACCGGGCCACATTGTGTCTGGGGGGGCTGGTACACTCCTGTCACCTCTTTTCTGTTGGGGTTGGGGGAGGTGTCCACTGTGTTGGGATTTGCATTGCTAGAAGTACTGTTTTGCTTCAGGGATAATGAATAGTAGGTATATGTCCTTTGGGAGGGGCTCGCTCCTCATTGGGAGGTGCAGACCATGCACTGTGGGTTTGTTGGACTGGTCATGGCTGCGGACTGGGGGGCAGGTGCAGAGGTGCCCTAGTTCTTTCCCTATTTGGTGGGGAGGCTGGGTCGCTGATGTATAGGCCCCTTGTACGGGCTGGGACACCCATGGTTTTGAAAGTACTTTGACCCGGATGGGGGGAGGAGGGATGTTGGCTTCGGGGCCAGGGGGGCCTTGCTTTCCTGTGAACATGCCTCCTAGGATGGGGGTGGGGTGGTGACGGGGACTCCACTGCACCTGACCCAACCATCAAGTACTTACTTTTATCTGCAGGGGGAGGGGAGGGGTCTTATTGTTCCTTTGCTAGATTATTTGTAAATGTTTATTGAGTTTCCGGGTTCTTCTGTAAGTATTTGGAGTTATGAGCTTCTGCAGTCTCTGATTGGGTGTCATTGAATTAATGTTTTGCCAAATCATGTTGTGTGAGGATGGCAGCCTATCAAGTTTGACTGGGACTGGGGCTGCTGATGTTGTCTCAAAGAACAACACCTAGAAATTGGAGACAGCTGTTGGACGGAAGAAGCAGCTCCTGGACTCTGGGTGGGTGCTTCACCTGCTAAGTGTTGGAAATTGTTTGAACGTTTAACACTTCATTTCTATGCTAGGTGTATTATTAGATGTGTTGTTTATGGGTCATGTGGTATGAGTACTATGTTTTCTTGTCGTGCTTGCTTTTTGGTACCCCCCCGTGACCTTAGTGTCACTGTCGTGCATTACTACTAACCCTGATGCCTTTTGAATATCAAGGGTCAGTTCACTTTTCTTTTCCTCCTTTTACAATATTCTCTCTTGGACATTGTCTTTTTTCACTACTAGTGTCTCTTACGTGTTCTGTGTTGGGCCTATCCTTGTAGCCAAGGGGGGCGGGGGCACTTATGCCCGCAATTTTTACTTAATGATGGCAACTGAATTGAAAAGCACTCCGGCACGGGTGCTGTCAGTTAATACAAAAGGATTGAATATCCCAGAGAAGAGGTCGCTGGCTGTGAGGGAATATTTCTTGGCAGCTTCAAGATATTCTTCGGGATGAGGGGGGTCACTACATCTTTATCTGTGGTCTACTCTTTGGTAGACCCTGTACTATCACATCTATTTCTATCCCTAATAAAAGGTAAGTTTATTTTCTCACCAAGACCTTATCCTCCCTTATGCAATTCCGTACCGGATATTTGTTCCTTGGTAGGGACTTAAATATGCACATAGACCCCACAGTAGATTGCTCAGCAGGTGTTTCTTGCTTAACTACTACATTTCTAGGAAGATGGAGGGAGTTTCTCTCATCTCATAGATGCATAGAGACTACTTAAGAAACTATTCTTATTGTTACCTGGTTCACAATTGATATACCAGGATTGATTTTATTTTTGTGGAACAATATATGGCTCACCAGATGTCTCAATAGGGCACAGCTTCCAGGAACGCCTACATGGAAGCTGAATGATGACTTATTGACAGATGGCTCTGACCTTGACTTATTAACTGGAGCCTTACACAGATATTTTACAGAAAATGTGGGTAGTGTTTCCTCGCTGGTGACCCTGGGGATAGCACATAAGTGTGTTATTAGAGGGTAATTTATCAAGCTAGGCTCACAGAAGAATAAGTTAAGGAAGCAGCAGATACAGGATCTTCTGGAGAAAGTCCGTCTTTTAGATATCCAACACAAACATCCCAGAGCAGCATCTGACCTTGCTGCTCTTTCTCGAACCAAGACCGAATTAGCAGTCGTTTATTGTGAATCCATACTCAAATCCTATCACTGGCACAAATCTGAAAGATATGGTCATGGGAGTAAATGTGGGAAGCATTTGGGGTGGATTGAGCAAATCACTATCAGCTATCTATATAGAGGTTATCAAGGATGATTTAGGTAATTAGCATGGCACCTTCCCAAAGATAGCTGATTCCTTCTTTAATTATCATAACTCCTTATATAGTTTGTTTTCTGTGCAGGGCACCATTGATATTCCATCTTTCCATCAAGCCATTCAGTCCTTTCTACAACAAGCAGGAATTAAGTGTCTACCTGATGACACAATTGGTTTACTTGAATCTCCCTTCACAATGGACAAACTCTCTTCAGCTATCAAAAAGGCCCTTGAAAAGTAAATGCCCGGGTCCAGGTGGCTTTCCAGCCTCTTATTACAAAATATTTGTTTAAACCCTCTGCGCCCATTTAATGGATGCATACAATGCAATAGCCCAGGGTCAATCATTCACTTCTGATAGCCTAACTGCTCATAGTACTCTCATCTCAAAACCAGGTAATGACAAATCCCTTTGTGCCAATTACAGGCCTATATCCCTCCTCAATGCATAAACTAAACTGTTTGCGAAGCTGATAGCGGATAGGTTGAAACCTTGCCTGTCTTCATACATGTATTTAGACCAATCTGATTTGTTCTGAGCAGAGAGAATAGAGACAACACTATCTAAGCTATTTCACTTCTCCATTTAGTGCACACGAGGAATATTCCCACAGGCCTGATTTCAGCAGACACAGAGAAGGCATTTGATAGGTTCATTGGCTCTATCTAGAAGACCTTCTCAAATACATGGGTTTGGGTCCTCGCACTTTGCATTGTATGCTCAGCCTTTATGCTTCTCCTGTGGCCCGCCTGATTATTATTGGTTGCCTCTCAGCTCCCTTCCACATTTCTAAAGGAACAAGGCAGGGCTGCCCCCTCTCCACTATTAATTTTGTTTTCTCCTTGGAACCTCTCCTATGCTCCATTCAGGTTTGCCCTGACATTCGGGGCAACCCAATACTTCAGGGAGAGTCCAAATTGGCCTGCTTTGCCGTTGATATGTTGCTCTACATTACTGCTCCTAGAACATCTACTATAGTGCGATTTCCAACTTTAAAATCAATTACTCTAAACTGGAAGCCTTGAATATTGCAATCCCGGCTCGTTATTTTGACCCCAAGACCAATCTCTTTCCTTTCCAATGGGCACCGCAGACAATTACTTAGGGATTTTGCTCTCCCAGTTGTTTATGGATACCTTGTTGCCGAATTTTGACCAGATTTGCCAAACCCTGACAAAGGAATTCCATGTTTGGGATGTTCTATTTGTATCTTGGCTCGGACAAATGAATCTTGTAAAAATTGCTTTACCCCAGTTTTATATTTGTTTAACAGCACTACCATCTCCATGTCTTCTTGACAAATGCAGCTAGACAACTTGTACTACTACATTGGAAATCCCAATATCCTCCTATTGACAAAGATTGCACAGCTCACCCATCATATGAATGACTTTTGTCAAATATGGGACCCATGGCTACATTGCAGAGGACTTTTAACTTTTACACCCCCCCCCCATATAGCCTATGTATCCTTTGTCCCCCTTCAGAAGTGCTTTCAGAAGTACTCTTAGATATCACACCTTATGGAGCAACCCAGATACACCTGACTTAAGAGCTTTCTTTATGGGCCACGGACGGACTTTTCCTTGGCTGGAGGACCTTGTCTACTGTGCTGCCTTATTTTCCTTCTTTGAAACATACTGGAGCTTTGCTGGGCTAGGCGAGCAGTTGGGCGGGTACAGTCTTGGAAATATACTGGTGCTTTGCTGGGTTAGGCGAGTGGTCGGGCAGGTATGGTCTTGGAAATATACTGGTGCTTTGCTGGGTTAGGCGAGTGGTTGGGCAGTTATGGTCTTGGAAATATACTGGTGCTTTGCTGGGTTAGGCGAGTGGTTGGGCGGGTACGGTCTTGGAAATATACTGGTGCTTTGTTGGGTTAGGCGAGTGGTTGGGCGGGTACGGTCTTGGAAATATACTGGTGCTTTGCTGGGTTAGGCGAGTGGTTGGGCGGGTACGGTCTTGGAAATATACTGGTGCTTTGCTGGGTTAGGTGAGTGGTTGGGCGGGTACGGTCTTGGAAATATACTGGTGCTTTGCTGGGTTAGGTGAGTGGTTGGGCAGGTACGGTCTTGGAAATATACTGGTGCTTTGCTGGGTTAGGCGAGTGGTTGGGCAGTTATGGTCTTGGAAATATACTGGTGCTTTGCTGGGTTAGGCGAGTGGTTGGGTGGCTCTCTCCTGGGGTTCCCCCTGTTCTTTCCTCCTCTCGGGTGTGGTCTCCCCCGTTTTGTTTCCCCACTGGCTGCAGGGCTGTTTAATGGACTTAACTCAGTATGTGCTTGGCTTGACACTGCTTTCTACTCTGTTCTATCACTTCTTTATGTATTTCTTCTATCTCTCTCTACTTTACCT
Source organism: Rhinophrynus dorsalis (assembly GCA_037306005.1). Classification (NCBI taxonomy): domain Eukaryota; kingdom Metazoa; phylum Chordata; class Amphibia; order Anura; family Rhinophrynidae; genus Rhinophrynus; species Rhinophrynus dorsalis. Next base: position 169,110,932 of record CM074726.1, on the reverse strand, counting down.
TCACTCTCTCTGCTCCCTCTACTGCCTCCTCCTTATCTAATAGTGCGCTTCTTTTTTTTTTACTTTATTTAACTGGTAATGGAAATCCCAATATCCTCCTATTGACAAAGATTGCACAGCTCACCCATCATATGAATGACTTTTGTCAAATATGGGACCCATGGCTACATTGCAGAGGATTTTTAACTTTTACCCCCCCCCCCCCATATAGCCTATGTATCCTTTGTCCCCCTTCAGAAGTGCTTTCAGAAGTACTCTTAGATATCACACCTTATGGAGCAACCCAGATACACCTGACTTAAGAGCTTTCTTTATGGGCCACGGACGGACTTTTCCTTGGCTGGAGGACCTTGTCTACTGTGCTGCCTTATTTTCCTTCTTTGAAACATACTGGAGCTTTGCTGGGCTAGGCGAGCAGTTGGGCGGGTACAGTCTTGGAAATATACTGGTGCTTTGCTGGGTTAGGCGAGTGGTCGGGCAGGTATGGTCTTGGAAATATACTGGTGCTTTGCTGGGTTAGGCGAGTGGTTGGGCGGGTACGGTCTTGGAAATATACTGGTGCTTTGCTGGGTTAGGCGAGTGGTTGGGCGGGTACGGTCTTGGAAATATACTGGTGCTTTGTTGGGTTAGGTGAGTGGTTGGGCGGGTACGGTCTTGGAAATATACTGGTGCTTTGCTGGGTTAGGCGAGTGGTTGGGCGGGTACGGTCTTGGAAATATACTGGTGCTTTGCTGGGTTAGCGAGTGGTTGGGCAGTTATGGTCTTGGAAATATACTGGTGCTTTGCTGGGTTAGGCGAGTGGTTGGGCGGGTACGGTCTTGGAAATATACTGGTGCTTTGCTGGGTTAGCGAGTGGTTGGGCAGTTATGGTCTTGGAAATATACTGGTGCTTTGCTGGGTTAGGCGAGTGGTTGGGCAGGTATAGTCTTGGAAATATACTGGTGCTTTGCTGGGTTAGGCGAGTGGTTGGGCAGGTATGGTCTTCGAAATATACTGGTGCTTTGATGGG